>JADWOT020000003.1:3992749-4084626 GCA_036345935.2 Taenia hydatigena
CTAATTTTTCTCTAATCATTGAGCTGGGAAAGCAAGCAAAATAATACTTGTACCTTCGTGCACACGCCATGCAACGGAAGCTTGATTCACGCATTTACTTGGTTGTCAGGCTTTAAAATAACGCTGATCCGCAATCTTATTCCATCGACATCATTACTCTGCATGGATCTGTGTTGATTTGATCGTGCAGATGGGTGGCAGCATTGACGATGCCAATGAAATTTCGCCTAAGGCGATCGTCATTTCATTTGTTCATAATGCATACTAGGACCAAAAAGAGTCTTCAATGCAGCCGAGTTACGCGTTTGTTTGATATTATTCTTATTTAATTCACATTTTCGTCACGCGATCGCCATCAGCGCGTCAGCACGATTGACTCGCTGAGCAAATCAAAGTCCATGTCAATCAAAATACTCAAGAATGACAATAATCCGGGTTCGTGGTCCCATTTTCTGCAGCCACATGGAGCTTTTACACACCAAATACAACAGCATATCTCAATTATTGCTTAAATTCATGCTTTTAATTTTGTGCAAGCTTTACAATCTTGGTAACCACTAAGCATACTGATATTGGCCCGGTGATAGTGATTGATTCCAGTGCCCAAGTCATTCGATGCAAAGCAAAAGTCACTGCAAATAATGTGGTTCATTAATGGTGGTAGCATTGCTTTTACTAAACAAAGAGTGGGGTTGCGAACATTGTAGCAGTTAATAAAAGTGAAGTTTGTGTCACCTGCCGGATGTTTTATGCACTTGATGAGGTGAAGCAGAAATCTCTTCCAACATCTGCAAAAAATGCCTCCACACATGCATTAAGTTGCCCGACGCCAATTCCCTCGTCGAGATTTTAGCATTAAATAACAGACGAAAATGTTATGCTCGAGGAAGAGTGAGTTCAATAGCGCATTTAGGGGCCTAAACATACAATATTTAAAAATACTTTCGCCAATGGCAGCTATGGCTCTATTTGTACAGCAAATCTTAACGTTATAAACAGATTCCATGAGAAATAAACAAGTGCTTGATCCACGTTCTGTGATTTAAGCCACTATCGTCATATGATCGCATTGGACGCCCTTACGCTAGAGACTACACAAGCACCACACATTGTGAACTAGACGCCTATTTTGGCAGCGGTATAAACCACATCGAGGCGGTCAGTGAATTCAGCAATCCTAAATTTCATGCTCCGTTTACCAACTTGGTAATTTGTCCAACAGCTCAAATACGATGACAGCAGCCTGAACCCAATGCTAAATGCAGTTGAAGCAATCGATCCCAATAGTTGTCGACCACTATGCCATCGTTGACTGTGCCTCATAAAAATAGTGTTATTCAGGCCAACAACTTCAGGAGGAAGAATTCTTTCCTCCTTAAATTTGCCATGAATTGCACAAAACATGTTTTTGCATTCGTATAAGTGTCTCCAAAATCAATTTTAAGTTGCTTTGGTGGCTCATTAATAAACTTTGATAATGGAACATCGGTAGCGGTGAAACAGGCTATCGTGTCCAAAGCTGGTCCCACTACTCTGAGTGCATCAGTACCAGCTTCATTACTGTCAATACTAGCACGGTTACCAACGCACAGCGTACGCAAAACGACTGACTTTATTAATTTTGTTAGTTCATGTGAACATGATGTTCAGGTTGATCATACCTTGCCTGCACAAAATAATTAGTCACCCTTGTTAGGCTTAGAAGTTTCTTATTTTCGTGGCACCCCATTGTCAAAACGGGCATTAAGTTTACATGCCATCATACCATCGACATCCGCACGCCTGCACGAGGTATTTTACGTTTACCAAAATCTTCCTCATTATACACAATTACAAATAGTAGTGATGAGTCAGCTCGGTGCTTAAATGTATGGACCGCATGCGCTTACTTTCCTTCTTTCTTGTGCAAGTTATTGTTTTGTTAATCAGTAGGCATACTTATTATACGAGCGGACGCTTCCTTTGCGGACCACCTATAACATTGTCAGAAGCATTCAATTGTGCTGAATAACGGACGTGTTATTCCTATCCTGTTATTCTTTCCAATCGCTGGCAGCGCAAAGAGGACATGAACTTTTCCTAAAATTGCGCAGACTTCACCATCGATGAGCAAGACAGCATAGACTCAAACAAGTGCCTTGCAGGGAGCCTAATGTAATCCTGTGAGTCAGGGCAGCACGCAGCATGAAATATTTATTGTAGTCACAAATTATCAGCTACTTGTAAGTAGAAGTGAATGTTGAGTGACAATAGCTCCAAGAGTTTACTGCCATTTAATGTCGAATGCCTATGTTCACATTTCTTGTGGCACATGTGGACTCTCTCAGGACTATAGGATAGAACAAATTCATATGCGCTGAGACATTTTATAGTCGAGCATGTGAATCGACGCATTTGGACGTCGTCTTGGAAGTCGTTGATTTTGTGCTAAGTAACTTTACTTGAATTTTTGCTGCTGCTTAAGAATTCATGCCTGCTTATAAATTGGTAGCATTGTTTTTATGCTGCCTCATATGTTGCCAGTAGCCACGAGAATCCATTATCGTAATGTTAGCTCTCTCAGACAACATGCCAAACTTCTGATGAAAGCGTTCCGAACAGCAAAAGTATCACTGAGTGTCAATAATTTGCATCAAAGTTCACTGGGGTGTATGATGCTGCTCCACATGTGCCAGCTACACTTAAACAATTAGCAGCATTTATTGGTCAACACAATCGGTCGCAGAAAAGGAGTCAGAGTTCTTCAGTCCTGACTAATTTATGCTACATAATTGTAGAAAATCCTCTATGCATTCAATTGGAGCCGAAACCCATGCAGTCCTTTCTGAGTTCGTTGAGCCTGCTATATCGAAAACCACGTTACTGACGAGCCATTTGATTTTTGTCTCAGCACCGGCAGGTAGGCTCAAATCAAGTAGATTGTCTATAGTTATGGCTGCAATCTATAGATCTGCAAGTTCAGCTTACCCTATAATTGCTAGTACAACTTCTAATTATAAATTTTTTCTCCCCTACGTGCGCATGTGAATAGCATCACACATAGCACACGCCCTTTTGAAAATAGCAAACTCCCAATCTAGGCATTTATTAATTATTTATTTATTAATTAATTATAAATATTGGAAGTTGTTGCATACGAATCAGCTAATATTGGATGTGTCTCTAGTCCAAAAGCAGAGCACTTTTGATTATCTCAAGAGCGGAATTCAAAGTAGTCTTTGCATCTTCAGCTGAGCCAAGCGACGTGTTGACCTCTGCCACCACCATCGATTTCAGCAGACCTAGACAGCAAAGTAAAGTGGTTTCATCCTCGCCTTGATGCAAAGAAAATGCATAAAGACCCGATGAGGATCTTTGTAGCCTCATTCTTTACGTGTGCTGCAGTGAATGTGTCACAAAGCACTCCGATGACGCTACAGGTTCAGCACATCGCTACACTGTCTTGGATTACTTCGCTACTTGTTCGCACCACTAGATGAGATCCACAGTTTAATGCAACTTTCAGAATAATAAACTAATGATATTGGTCTGATGTTTCTCAGAAAAAACATCAACAAAATTCGATAAATATGTGCTTCTGTTCCGGCATGCAGGTGTTCCTCTTGCAGTAGTATCATTAGCAGCTGTTCTGATACCTTTGCTCTTAGTCAGGGAAAGGTCGCTGCTGTCAATGCAGTTAAGGCGCAACCATAAAAGTCGAAACTGCTAGCCCACCTGTCTGACCAAGAGTCTTGCAAATGTACTTGCCCTCGTCCAACGAGAGATCACCTGCAACGGGGTTCCCTGTGCTGGGGGCGTACTTCGGATCCAACCCTTCAATGTCGAAGCTCAGGTGGATTTGACAATTAGGACTGCCAAACAAACATGTTTCCAAATTTACCGTTTTAGTTACTCATCATCCTCAAAGTGCATGTCTTTCAGCAATCACTCACCAAAACCTCATTATGGTCTTGAGAGTTATCTCCATGACACTCTCAATGCCAATCCTTCGCACGTCGTCCATATTAAAATACGGAATATTGAGATCCTTTATAACCTTCCTAAAGCAAGAAGTAAACTGTGAGCTTGCCCTTCCTCCATTCGATTGGCTTAAAGGTCGAACTTACAGCTCTGGTGTATCGACATCCCGAAGTCCGATGTAGAGCAGTTGATTGGCTTCAAGACTGCATCATGCATAGGGTGAGTGAGCGGAAGTCAGGTAAGCAATTGTAAGTAATGCAAGGAGATCAGACCTATACTGGTTTGATGGTTTCAAAGCCTTGAGTTTGAGGAATGAATTTGCTGGTTTCGTTCAGAGGGAAGGAGAGGGGCATGCCGTGAGTGTGGCGAGAAGTAGAGCTCCTGGGAGCATTGATGTTGGCGTGTGCGTTAATCCAGACAACAAAAGAGTTGGAGAAAATCTTCAAGTGTCCCGCAATTGACCCGATCCCGATGCTGTGGTCGCCGCCCAGTATGAGTGTTATGCCGTTCTCCTCCACACTTTTGGCGATGCACTCTGTCAGCCCTAAAGTGGTTTTCACCAGTGCTCGCTGGTTCTCGCAATTCAAAATAACATCTGCTTCACGGTCTTTCGTCTGCGTAACTTCTCCACAGTTATTTACTCTGGCATCTAGCATTGGGCACCAAAATAGCAGAAACAGATAAGCAATGAGAATTTAGACACATCATATTAATGAGGAAGAGCGTAGGTGGCTCTGCAAGAGTGAGCTAGAAAATTTGGTGAGATGTAAAGTCAAGCTAGCAGATAATTTACCCAATTTCCTTAAAAGCCCTTTGAGACCATAGCTCAGGATGTCCCTAGGTCCATTCTGAACCCCATTCTTTGGTTGACCCTTGTCGATAGCTGCTGTTACAAGACCCAGAGAGGAGACGTGATTTCCAGAACTCTTATCCATGACACCAAAGTGCGAATTGGCTGGGTGTGGGTTGTAAGCACCTTTCATACTCCATGCGTTACAACTTTGTGTGGCTGTCAGGCTACTATTTCCCTGTGTTTACGATAACAATTGATTTGGATGCTTATGTGGTCCCTAGCGCAAGGGCGTCGAAAGCAATCGTATGAAGATAGTGACTTAAATCACAGAACGTGGATCTAGCACTTGTTTATGTCTCATGGAATCTGTTTATGACGTTAAGATTTACTGTCCAAACGGAGCCATAGTTACCATTGGCGAAATAGTTTTAAATATTTTATGTTCAGGTACCTAGGTGTGCCTGTGAACCCACTCCTCCTCGAACAAAACATGCTTGCCTGCTATTTAATGCTGGAACTCGACGAGGAAATCGGCGTAGGGAAAAATTATACATGTGTAGAGGCATTTGTTGCGGATGTTGGGAGAGATTTACGCTTCACTTCATCAAGTGCATAAAGCATCCAGCAGGTGACACAAACTTCCCTAATGCCAAATGTCACAATGTTCACAACTCCACTCTTTGATGATCACAATGCTATAACCATCAATGAACCACATCGTATGAATTGAACACTGCAACCAATCACTACCACAAGTGACATCGGTATGCTTAGGGGTTGCCAAGATTATAAAGCTTGCGCAAAATTAAAAGCACGAATTTGAATAAAAAAATGAGATGTGTTGTTGCATTTGGTGTGTAAAAGCTCCATGTGGCTGCAGAAAATGAGATTACGAACCCGGATCATTGTCATTCTTGAGTATTTAACTTGACGTGGACTTTGACTTGCTTAGCGAGTCAATCGTGCTGACGCGCTGATGACGACCGCATGACGAAAATGCGACCTGAATACGGAATGTTGAACAAACGCGTAACTCGGCTGCATTGAACCCTCGTTCGATTCCAGTATGCATTATGAACAAATGGAATGACGATCGCCTTGGGCGAAATTTCATTGGCATCGTCTATGCTTCCACCCATCTGCACGATCAAATCGACTCCAATCCATGCAGAGTAATCATGTCAGTGGAATAAGACTGCGGATCGGCGTTATTTTAAAGCCTGACAGCCTAATATAAGTGTGAATGAATTTTCCTTTGCATGGCGTGTGCATGAAGGTACAAGTATTATTTCGTTTGCTTTCCCGGCTCGATGATTAGAGAAAAATTAGCCACACTTAACTTATAAACACGAAGCGAAACGTGTCGGATATAGGAACTTCCTGCCTTTGATAGCGCCATATCACATAAACAAGGTGTTTGCTTACAATTCGTAATCTAAACGCACTTACGTCCTAAGATTATCTGTAGCGCACCTGTACGAGGATCACTTACGCAAACCAAGGCTTCCATCATTGCACACACTCCCAAACAGTAGTAGTCTGCCAAGTGCACAAGAGCATCCTCACAGTCACAAGGCGCTTGAATGCGTGAATTTTTAAGCTATTACAAACGTCACTGCACTTCATCCTCCTACATTCGCGAACAATCTATTGCCTTGTTAATCAGTAAGCGACTTGCTGCAGCTTGTTGATTTGTCGAAGTAGAACGCAGGCTTTATTACTGCTCTTGGTGCTGATGGAGGTATACTGTAACTGATAATTGAGCATAGGCAGCCATCTCGAATAACATGGGACTTGATATGGAAGACTGCGCTCAGCAAATTTGCTAAGTGAGCCTGACTTTTATGTCGAGTTAAACCTGTGTTCAAAGGTTAGCTGCATTCTAACTCACAGTCCCTAATGCTGAGTTGTATAGAAATAGCACATCAAATGTCACGCAATTAGATTCCTCTGCTGCTGCTGCTGTCGCCGCTGCTAGCGTCGGCTTTCGTACGCTGCTGATTGTTTGAAAACATTGAAATGCTCCTTGTATGAAAACCCGTAAATGGCTGGTAAAATTTCTGCTTTTTGCAGTAAAACCAAGAGTCTTGGCGCGATTTCGTACCCTGCACTAGTGGGCTGCGATTATTTGATGATTTGTTATTTCGCAACACAATATCATCACTGAGCATCGAACCACTTGCAGCACAGCACCCAGCGTCCGAAGCATAGCTCATCGCTGGACATGGAAAGCATACCACGTGAAGGACAAAACATTGCAGACCGTAGCAATACAAGCACAATAGCCTTGGTGCATTGTTTTAAAGCAACGAAAACACAAATATTGGAAAGTTTTCTTTGCTGATGTCAGAGTGGAACCAGCAATTTTATGATGATTTGTCGACAGTAAAAGTGTTTTTCCACGAGGAGAATGGATCCAATTTACTGCATTCGTCAGTGGCTTGAATTGCCTGCATTAGTTAATGGCTATAATAAGCCTGAGAAAGGTAGAGTTGACTTTGCGTGCCTTACAGAGACACTGTTGTGAAAGCTCAGGAATTTTATTAGTTCCACAAATCAACTGTCTAGATCCCATCGTCATACTCGCATCAGATTTATTGCCGATAAAATCGTTGGACATTATAAAATAGATGCGCATTTCGTATGTTTTACTGCTCTTTTATCCTTGGAGTCCATCATCATCTTCAAAATGCTGCCGAAAAAGGGTAAACCCAGGTGCAATATATGCCAGCCATAACACAGAAATTTATGTGGTTAATTCCACGACATCACTTTCCACAATAAATGTGGATTTTGTGCTATTATTTGAATTTAGCGACCGATATTATCTTATCAACATATGAAATCAAAATTTCAAAACTGCGCTCTTAACTTACCGAGAAGTACAAAGCATAAGAAGGAGGAGTTTGCTGGGAAATAAATTGCAGCACCTGCATCCCAGCTGAATGAATTTGCAGGCGTTCCTTGGCTGCGGATTTAGTCGCCATTAACTTGCTTTTATTGCTACATGATGCTTTGCTGTGCGTTTCACAGAGAACTCAAGCAGATCAACTGCTACTGGCATTCAAAGGGTGCCGTCATGTTTTGAACGAATACATCCACGTTTTTGCATCTAGACCTATATTAGAGCGAGCTTAAGCATTTCACACACGAAAGATATGACGCAAGCGAAAGTGAGGTTGTTTTGTAGGATATGAGGGCAAGAACAAAAGAAATGGTAAAGACGGCATTAAGGCAGTCGACAACATCAGTAACCTTGAATAGGTTTCAGCGACATCGCTCTGCTTAAATCCAATGTGTCCCCTTCAAATTCCCCTCATCATATTTTACTTTAGTAGGAACCACCAAATTAAGGTCTACGGTGGAATGAGATCGCGAATGATAGCCTAGAGAAGAAGCACTTGTGAATAACGAATAATTCATTAGCCTCGCTTCATCTGGTCTAAAACAGGCTGGCGACGAGGCCGCAGTTTTTCAAAAGGCATTTTGTAACCAAAAACTCAACTCCACAAAATCAAAGGTAGAAGTAAAACCTAGAAGGTTTAAATAGGTGTAATTTCTGTCAGTCTACACTTCAAAGTAGCTGTCACGAGTGTTCTTGCTTACTTTGGGAGATGGCGCCGTAATAACCCCACTCCAATAGATCAGACCAATTGATGAAATCCTCGTCTTCACGCCTAATGCAGCACGGTCTTCGATTCGTTGGTACAGCAGACAGCAGATAATTGTAGAAATTACCAATTTTGTGAATAAAATCTTGCGAAACGTTCCATCTCACTTGATTTATCTCTCCTCACATTCACGAGGAGTGCAACGATTAAGCTTTGGTGAGGAGCAAAGCCTTCTATGACGGCTCCTAGTTCATCCTTGAGAAATCGCCAAGGGTACACAAGGTAGGCAATGCAATCACAGTCGTCAGACTCTTTGTCGTTGCCTGCATTTGCTTTCTTTAGATACCATAATACCTACCACTTCCATGGTGATCCCCAATAATGATAAAATTACTTGTACTTGCAAAACGTATGTTTACTGAATACCCGTTTAGGGGAATGTCCTCGCCAGCTTCTACACGTGGTGCTTCCAACAGCAGTACACATTCGCAATAAGCCATCTTATCGATGCTAAAGTACGGCGACAGACAAAAGTGCATAGTTCTTTGGACTTGATCATGAGGCAACGTGAATAAGAGGGCTTGATAGGAGACAGTTTGCTGTGTATGGTATTGAATGGCCTCGGAAGCCTTTTGGAAGGCGATTCGCGAAGACCATGGGAAAAATAACTGACTTAGATGCTTGTCTAGCCACGTCCACTGCTTGACATGTTGACTCATGACAGTGGAGAATCGTCGTGCAGAAAGCATCCATTTCCACTGTGGAGCAGTAGTACAGAAGTTTACCAAGTCTGGAGCATTACGGAATTCGCATATTCGTAATAGCAATTCCGGCGGAAGATCTGTGATCTTCTGATGTTCGTCATTTCGTACCTAAATTTGTAACAAATGTATGCGGTCTAAGGTGATATAAAAATTGGATGTACAAAATGTGACAGCAAGTTAAAAAGCTGGTGAGGAGAGAGATATGAGCACAAGCAAATAAGAGGAAATAGATTAAGTCTGCTACGGCCCACCATTGTTAGGAGATTTTGCAGAGATTGACAGCGTGGCAGAGAAGTTGAGGTTTGCATAGCTTACAAATCGGGTCAGAGATCGGCATGACCTCGCCTTGATGACAACACATTGGTCCTTTTCGTGTCGTCCACAGCAAATTGTAACAAAATCAAATCGCTAAACAGTAAAATGAAATCAACAAAACAAACAGACAGATGACGGAAAATCATGCCATTTCATTTCAAAAAATCATTATTACAGATTGCGTTTCCTCGGAAACAAATTACATGAAAAGTATGTTTATTCAAGCATCGCATGCATTCAACCGAATATATTACGCCTTAATCGCACGAAGGTAGCTGCTAATGTAGATGCAGTCATTAGACGTGGTGTAAGGCGAATAGGTGACTCCAACGAAAGTCCAGAACTTAGGAGTTTTAGCAGGAGCCTTCTAACTCACAAAACGCTTGCTTAATCAAGTAATGTGTGAGTCGAAGAGACTAAGGGATGCATTAAAGACCTGTCCTAAGCAGGCTCCATCACAGACGCTTAAGAATTGTCCTTTCTGCCTCATGCTTAACAATTGGCTCTGCGTCGCTATCTACCCACCTAAGTTCGACTCTGAATTGATTGCGTTCCAACTTAGTAAAGTTCCATTTAAATGCATTTGTGAAAGGCTTCATCACCACAGATACCAAAGAGGTATACGAAATTGCTCCATTCAAGAGGGAACATTGCTTCATTTGCTGTTTCATGTACGCAGCATAAGTATTGCCTACTGGTTGGGTTGGTGGTATCGAAACTAACCTATGCCAAACGCGTCTCCTATTAGAGTCTTGACGCGCCTTCCAGTCTACTCAACGTGAGTTTTGCACTGCCTTGTGTGTTATTGAAAGTTGTGTTTTGACTTAGGGAATCCTAGGAAATTAAACCACCTCCACTTGAACCACTGAGTAGTTGATTTGGAGGGTTTGTTAAAACCCACACACGGTAGGAAATGGTATGCTGCACGATAAATGCCAGCGTCATTGCCTTTGGTCAAAGAAGGTGATTAACCTCCTCAATCACTGCGTCATGGAATGAGAATCTCCCTTTGGTTAAATCAGTTGAGAGTAATGAAATAAGCGAGCGTGCAGGTGCATCCGTCAGCCGAGAATTGGCCTGAGGCGGCATATTTGCACAGATCAAAGGCTGATGCATTGAGCTGATCACTGACCCTATTGATCGTCTACCACCACAGGTCATGAGGTTTGCCAGTTGTTGGGTCAGTCAGTCATGTTCAACTTGCATGTACATAGTGCGTAACATGATGACAGTCTTTGTGGATTGACATTCATTATCCATTAACAATACAAAGATGTCAAAGAATTGTAAATTCGGGAATCGCCGTACCAATAGAGTAATTTACATCTGCGATTCATATTACTCCATTCACATCCACAAATAAAAAAAATAGAAGTTAGGTGTATTCCCTTTCGCACAACTTCTATGCGCCCAGAAAGGAATTCAACAGAGACATCACATCACTTCCTATTCGCACATTTGCGCTTGCGATGTGCTCGCATCCACAGTAAGTACATTTTAAACCACATTGTTTCCCTTTCTTATTGTTATTTTCCCAACCCTTTATCACCATCATTTCACACCGGTACTAGCGCTTGAAGTAAGATAGAATCAGCCATGTGACAGAGATACAAATGCAACTACTGTCATCACTCCATTTGCTCCTCATCCTCCATCTCACATAATGACAAACACCATCCCTAAAAATTAGCATTTTCATCATTGGAAGTAGAGTTGCCAGAACTCGCGTTGATGATGAGCACAACTGGACCTAGTCGCTTTTGTTCTGTTGCTCAAATAGAACCCACAGTAATGGACCTTCGCACGAATTCCCAACTACCACGTAATCCTTCCTCACAATGCCAGAGCAGGAGCCAGTACTAGACGTTCATCTATTTCTACCTCCTCGTCCAGTACCTAATTATCACTGCAAGACATGTACCAACGTCAAAAGTGAGAGGAGAACAGAGTGGTGCACCACTTAGGATTCTTGCTTCATTCTTAACAACTACGACCTCAACAATGCAGACGTATACCAATTCGGTACTCATCAAGCCACCATTGCTATCTTAAATTAATCTAGAAGACTACGCACATAAAAATGATTAATTTATGGCTTGCAATACGCCTTTCTGTCTGTAATATTGCACTGTGGTAGCATGCACTCTCCTTGTAAAACTTTCATGCACTGATTGTGGGGGCAATGCGGAGCTAAAACGTGAGGCATTTTTCAATAACCCCACTCTTCCATGTTTGAATCTGTCCTATAGAATAAAAGAAGGCGTGGAACACCTAATCTTTCTGTTCGAAGCAATTAATGGCATATACAAACTTGCACATTGTTATCACCCGCTAGTAAGTGGAAGGCAAAGCACGCTACAGATAGCAGCAAGCAATGCATGCAGGTGCCTTTATCTAGATGCTGGTCGGCAGCTGCGGTGGCACGCTTGTGCTTGTGAGGAACGTTGAATACTTGGAAGGCTCCTCGTGGGTAGAGGTACGAAAATTCGTGTGGCTATCTTGAACGAGAAGAGAGCGGCTGGTCGCGCAGCATATGAATTGGGAGATCAACTTATGGAACAGTTGACGGCTGTGAAATTGGATCCCAATAAGTTGTGCTTGGTTTGTGCATTAGCTAGGTCATGATTATATTCGACTACTGGCTACACTTTATTACTCGCGTTGAGTTCAAAACGTAGGTGTTTGTGTGACAATGAATGACTGATGCAAATGGGGTCGATCGAGTTGTTGAGGTCATGCAAGGAGAAAAAAGGAAGGTTCATATTGTTGGTGTTTGCCCTTCCCACTCCTGTGGATTGTATCAATTCGACAAAGGCATTGCCATTGTTAGGTTTACCGTCCAAATAAGGAGGAAGCTACCCCATGGGTGATCCCGAGTAGCTTCATCAATGTGCAGAAAGTGGTATTCACAGGCTAAAATAGGATGTAGGGAGGATCCGCTCACCTAGACCTTTTAATCTACGGTAGTTTGTGGCGGCGTTTGTCCCTCGAATGCCATCTCTTCCCCCACAATAGTGAGTTACTAGACCGTTGGACAACTTAGATATCGGGTAAAGGTAGAGCAAAGCTTTGGTGTCTACCATTAACCGAGGTACCTTGGAGTGAAGCGGGAAGTTGTGCAGATGTCCTTTAAATTGTGCAAATGTGCCGACGTGACAAATTGGGACGAAGTCATTGACGGCTACAAGAGACTAGACAACTGCACCGGAGTCGACTGGGTTAGTGGTGCTTACGCATACCTAGAACAGATCAGCCCCTTCCAATCTCAATCATATTAACGCCTCTACACTTCGACCACATGCCTCACCGATGGAGACGTAAGCGGAAAGGAAAACCTTAAGACAATCTCAAAACACGTGACTAATCCACAAGTACTTTTAGAAAACTGAAAACAAAATGCACCGAATGACTCGTTCAGAAGAACCATTGCGATATCGTGCAGACAAAGCCAAGTCGTAGAGTTAAGTACAAAAGTAAGAAGTGAATGGGGGAAATAAAACAATGAAGGACAACTGGTAGATAGCTGTGTGGACACGCGATGCAAATTAATATGAAGTGGCTGAGTACTTTGTATCATGAATGGGCGAATAGGGGGGGGGGGGCGGTAAAAGCTTACAAAAGTAAGGAAAATAGAGTGATAGTCATTACTAGTAAAATCAGCCACCCTTGCCTCCAGCCCCGTAGCGATGGCCTGACCTCGACTAAGGCTCCGTCTCCATTTTTG
This sequence comes from Taenia hydatigena, assembly GCA_036345935.2. Lineage (NCBI taxonomy): Eukaryota > Metazoa > Platyhelminthes > Cestoda > Cyclophyllidea > Taeniidae > Taenia > Taenia hydatigena. The sequence continues at coordinate 4,005,917 of JADWOT020000003.1, forward strand.
TTAGCTTCACTTCCTGTACCACCGGGGCAGCCCAAATGGAGGATTCCAGCACCTCTGACACCTAACCCTACGTAGCCTGCAGTGCTGCGTTCGACGACAAGGCCAGTTCACTACGTACCACAAACTCTACCACCACTTCTGCTCCGTCGCCCTCCAGCGATGCATCTGTGTCTGCACCGCGCCTAGTTGCTATGATGTAGATGACACCTGCTTCAGTAGTACACATCATAAGCTCGGTCTCCTCTAATTTCTCCACAATCTCGTGCATGCGCCTTTGCGTGGGCAGGCATTGAAGTGGTGTAGAATGGTCTCCAATCGCCTTCTAGGCGTAGCCCTTCCCTTCCGCCGATTGACTGGTCTTACACTTCTAAAGAAGTTTCTCTCCATCAGCCCCCAGTTGTATCGAAATCTCATCGCGTAGACAGATCGAAGGCACCACCAACGTTCGGTCTTTGTAAGCAAGCGATTTGTTGTCAACAACTGTGTCTGCAGCCCATCACAAGTACGAATAAAGCATGGTCTTTTCGGCATTGAATGATGCGCACTTTAGGCCCGTGGGGGACCATTTAGGAGAAAACAATGATGCAATTTTTGGTCGCCCAGCAATCGTAGCAGCACAAAAAGTCTTCGACATAAGCTTTTCTCTCACTCAGTTTCTCGGCCAGCAATCCACCCTACACTGACGTGAAGGAGAAGCAGAAGCAGCAAGCACGTAGACCATCAATCCTACCCTCTGGCGTGTAAGTGGCGGTCGTGTGCTCAGTATCCACCACGACAACCTCACTAGCTCATTCAGAGTGCCCTCACCTTCTTATAGCAGTAAATATTGGCTCTCCTATCAAGCAAAACAGTGACCGCTATGCAAAATTTGTAATTTGTAATTTAATTTTAATTCATCTTGTTCAAATGTCTGGATGCAAAATTGAAGTTTGTGTAGCAGTTATACAGATCGTGGCATTGCCCCTCGATCCAAACTGCGCATTTTCCAAAAGTTTAACTTAGAGCAGGTTAACGCAAAGCACGTTAGCAACGGAAGACTGAAGTAGCACATTTGTGTTCTTCTACTTTTCTTTCAGCCTCAGTGGGAATGGCTCTGAGGACTTCAAAGCTGCAAAGCGAATAGAGCGATGCATCATTTCGTCTGATGTTGGTAGTCCATGTGTGCAACGAAAGTTGACCTATCTGTGTTCTCGTTGATGTTGCCGCATATTATGGCACTGAAATGTAGTATGGGTTGGGCGGAAATAGACAAGAGACAGAATATTAACGTATATAAGTAAAACTTGTTTGCATATGACGGGTCATCTATCGAAACAAGGATAAATAATTGAAATGGCAGTAGATAAAAAGTGCGAAGAATTGAACGGGGGATCTTATTATTTTATTCACATCAAAGATCCAATGCTCGTAGACCTGCTGATGCAGAACGATGCTAAAATCTGATTATGCTTTCAGAAGTAAATACAAACCTCGTTTTCAATTCCGTCGATTGACTTTATTGAATTGATGTGTGGCTGATGCTACTAACTCAGGTGAGCAGGAGAATTAAGTAGCATCAAAAGAGCCTCTAATCAACAGAGCAATTCCTTAACTCGTATATCACTAGAACTGTAAAATTGTCCTTCATGATTTATCTCATAATGTTGGGCTTTTGAAGAGAGTTTGAATTTGACATCACTTCTTAACAACCATCAATCCACTGTGTATGAGACAAGTGGACTCCATCCTTTCCATCCACCCATTAGAATTGGCCATGATTCGAGCAGAAGATTCGTCATATGCAGCACTACTAGTCATTCGATTGCATGAATGGGACTGGCATAAAGCCTTAAACACTGTCTTGCCATGTAAGCAGCTTTGATGGCCTTGGTTTCCGGTCATTGTTCGCGTAAATGGTTGAATGCCACTCCCGCTACTCTCCTTTCTACTATCAAGCAAAATCGCCTCCTACACAATCATGTGTCAATTCCTTGAGTTGTGCTGCTTCACAAAGTTGGTCTTGCGAGTGTGAATTATCGTCTGCTCGAATGAAACAGCAATGAGGTCACTTAAATCACAAAGGTTGGAAGAGAAAGGAGTGCATCGATTCTACCACCAAAGCTATTCGACAAGTACTGCAATGGAAGCCCTTGCGCCCTTAAAGGGGTAAGCAGAGGAATTAAAATGGATGACTATTTAGAGAATTTTAGGATGCAAGGCAATGCGATTTCTCAGGTCGCTAATGAAATGTAGCACATGTAACCGTCGAGTTCAGCAAACGTCCTGTTTCCACCTCCCTCATGTCATGGAGGCGAAAGGAATAGCTTATCGTATCCCATCTCAGTATCAACACATGCCACAAAGTGAACCACGTAAACGACATCCGCCTCAATCATCACTAGTCCTTCTAACATCGTGATGCCTATGCCCCCGATGCATCCACTTAATATTTCACTACCTTGTGCTGCAGTTTAGAGTCATGAGAGGCTTAGATTGCCTTCATATTGGTAAAGCGGTACAAATTTATGCTCTACCTCTAATGAAATCAAGAAAGATGGAAATGCCGTATTCCCATATGTCGCACATTGATAAGTTCCCCATAAGTTAGTAAGGACCAAATCAAGCAAACTTCACTTTAGCTACCTAAGTCTAGCTATCACTTTTGTGCCTCAATGCTTGTGTTTGTTACTTTAGCAATGAAGGCTTCGTTAAAAGCTCACTTGCGTTAGTTTCCACGTACTTCTACAAATAACGCTTTCCGCTTGGGTAATCACCTTGCTCGGCTCAATGCGACAAACATTACAATGCGTTCAAATGTTAAAAAATCGACGCAATTTCTTCCCTAGGCGACAACTGTGCGAAAGAATGAGATGAAAGAATAGATTTAGCGGTTCCATGTAGAACCCACCCGTCAAAAAATAACCTCGAAATGTTGTATCAAAGGATATTAATGAGACAGAAGAGCAACCACTCTGATCAACAGCCCAAATAAACTAGAGGAGACAGGCATGAACAGAACCGTCTTTACAATTTCTCTGTCTATAAGCAAGCACATGTTTTCGACGTTTCCTCAATCAATGCAGCATCCTACATGAAGTTAACTCATCTCTACCATCAGTCAAGATGCATCCGTACAAAGCCACATCTGCTATTGGCAACGAAGACGGCCTTGGGCTTAAACGAAAGAAGAAGAACTGCCGCTGGCGACAACGCCAGAAATGGTACGCGAGAAGTTGAGGGACCATTTGATTGCCGTTTATGGATGTATGAGATGCGTTCGGTGAACACGAATTAAGTGATGGATCGTCAGAACTGTACGAGGCGAAGAGTGTTCCAGACACGCATAACTCCAGCTCCTGCTTTCCGCCCCAGGTTCTGCCAATGTAGGTCCCCTTTCGCAGTCAGTCTACTCGCCTAAGGGAAAAAGGACCAAGAAAAAGTAAATATAGAGAACTTGCAGTATGATTTGTATAAGCTTATTTGCGATGCCAAAACAAAATGTTTAATTACCATAATTAATGAAGGTGTTAGGCATGCACTTGCCTAATAGAAGCTCCCAAGGCACAAGTCCTTCCTTCAGCTTCAATGCATCAAATTGCTTTAATGCTCCAGCAATCAGTGAGCTCGACGGTTCATGCTTTCAAAAAGAGGTCCAGTTATTTCTTCAAGCATCGTTAGTTGCTACATGCAACACTGCAGGTGTTCATGCGAAGCATGGACGCCTTCCTCGAACAATCGTGCTCATTAATTAAAAGCTTGATATTCTTCCCAATTCTACAAGTCTCACGTTCACTGGACGTGTTTCCGTGAAGCTGCGTCATTATTTCCTAACTTCCAATGTGACGCACAAAATTACTGGCTATCTAGTGCTTTGAGCTGTTGTGGGTGGCCAAATCAACTGACCTGATAATTTTCAATTCGAATGGGCTCGAAATATTGTCTACGTCTGTTTTTGCCCATTGACCTTTAAAATCAGCAGTTAATTGTGGCAGCTTTTGTTGAGATTCTCAGGATGTACACAGTCATTTGCATCAGGTTCAACTCTCTTTAGTGGTGAATGAGGACAGGCTGACGCTTACTGCGTGTACTGTGCATAGCAATTACACGAAGCAAACATCAATCGCGTTCATTTCACTTTTTGTTCATGATACGATGTGAAGGGAAGAAGAAATGCAATATTCAAATTACTACGCATGGTGATTTGTTGTAATCTGACCTACCAATTTTCAGCGACGCTGGTCTTATCTCGTACGCAAATGTTTTGTTGCGGCTAACGGTCGTATTGCGTGTCATAACAGTTTCGGGGCAATCGTTCCTTATCCTCTTTCCTTTGCTCTCAAAGTATGTCCAATGGGGCGCTTTGAACTACCATCAACTCCGTCGAATTCGATCCAAGTTTGGTGAAGCTGATGCCTCTTCAGCTGTTTGACTAGATTTATTATTCAACTAACGAGCAAAGTTGTGTCTTGGGATGAAGTTTGCGTGCCACAAATGTTTCAATGAAGGTCACCGCTTAGGTTGCGATAGAGTGGTCCAATATCAGAGAACAAAGTTTAACATTAAGAAGCGGCGGAAACGTTTCACTTCTTCTCACCTTTTACGGCCTAAAACACCCGTGACATTATGCTGGCACCAGAGGGCTGCAGCGAACCACCTGATGGTCGCAACTATGCCAAAATTACGCTTGCTTGCCCTGCACATTGATTCCATGGCGCTGGGTGACTTCGAGTATATCTCTACCTTGGTTACAGACAACACCACCAGCAACGCATTTTCAACCACATTGTCGAAACAAATTGAAATTCGTGTTTTACACTGCTGGATAAGTGCAGCTTTGAGCAGCATGCGTTGGTGTTAGCGAAGAATTTGTTGTCCTTCTACGCCGAGCTCTTTGGACACCCCTATCTACTGCCCAAACTGGATCTGGTCGCGATTCCGGACTTTGATTGCAATGCCATGGAAAACTTCTGCTACCTTTCCATTCATTCTATCAATGGATCCGATTGACTGGGTGGAATTTGATCCCCGTTTCTGCTACCCATCCATTTCGATACCCCATTGAGCCCGCTCCGTGCGCTTAGCTATTAAAGTGGCATTCAATCGATTCTGACAAAACCATCAGCGTTCAAAAGTAGAGAGCGTAGGGCCTAGCACGAATGACTGCGCACATCCTGAGAAACTCCATAAAACTGTCACAGTTAACTGCTTAAGAAGGCGCAAAGGTGACTCACCATGTTTGGCAGAGCAACTTGGTTGTCAAGATCAACGATGCTGATGTCGAAGGTCGCCATACTATCCGGTTCATCAGCACACCGGAAAGCTCGACGGACGAATACAAAAACTACTGCGAAGATAAATTTGGCGAACTGACAAGAGCTAATTGCAGCTCCATGGAATCACGCCCAGTGAATGTGAGACTTGTGAAATTAGGAGCAAGGCCAAGCGGGCACGATTGTTGGCGGCAGGCGTTCATGCTTCGCACGAACATCCGCCACTTTGTATGTAGCGATTAACGATGATCAAAGAAATAACTGGACTCATTTTCGAAAGCACGGACCATCAAGCCCACTAGTTGTTGGAGCATTAAAACAATTTAATGCATCAAAGTTGAAGGGAGGACTTGTGCCTTAGGAGCTTGTATTAGGCAAGCGCGCAATTAATACCTTCATTAATTATGGTAATTAAAATAGTTTGTGTTGCTATCACAATTATGCCATTACAAGTCATACTCCAATGTTTGGAAGGCACAGTCTGTGCATCGATAATTTGCATTCCCTTTCCTGAATAAAACTGCAAATTTGTGTTGCTTCTGGTCATCATCCCGAGGTACAATCGGCTAGTCTACCTTCGATATTGTAGTCACCGTTCAGCCAACGCCTAATAACCCATCCTCACTGCAGACATTCTCGTTATTAGGCAGTCTGTTAAATTTTTTGTAACCACTGTCAAGGCTGCAAAGAGATCATGCTGCTACGCATTCCACCGGCATTTTGTTGACTGCGGCTCTTGCTCAAGCAATGGCATGTTTCCCGAGGCTGATTCACTAAAGTAAGTAACTAACATTAACCATGGAGTGTTCGATTATAAGTTGATTAATGCTTACATCGTGCAGAGAGGAATTATAGGATGCAAAGCAATGCGATTTCTCAAGTCGCTAATGAAATGTAGCACATGTGATCGTGAAGTACAGTAGACGTCCTATTTTCACCTCCCTCATGTCATGGAGGCAAAAGGAATAGCTTATCGTATCCTATCTCAGTATCAACACATGCCACAACCTGAACCACGTAAAAGACATCCACCTCAACCATCACTAGTCCTTCTAGCCTCATGATGCCTATGCCTTCAGTGCATTCACTCAATATTTCATCATCTTGTGCTGCAGTTTAGAGTCATGAGAGGCTTAGATTGCCTTCATATTGGTAAGACAGTACAAATTCATGCTTTTCCTTTAATGAAATTAAGAAGGATGGAAATGCCGTATGTGCTGCAACCCTTTTTGCCTCACTGCTTATGATTCTCATTAAAAATTCCTTATTCCCATGTGTCGCACATTGAATCAGTTTTGAACTGAGATAAGGGAATGATATTTAGCGGTTCCTTGTAGTAACCCACCTGTCAAAATATAACCTCAAAATGTTGTATCAAAGAATTTTTATGAGATAGAAGAGCAGCCACTCTGATCAACAGCCCAAATAAACTAGAGGAGACAGGCATAAACAGAAATGCCTTCATCACCTCTGTGTCTATAAGCAGATGCGTCAGTACAAAGCCACATCTGCTATTGGCAACGAAGACGGCTTTGGGCTTAAACGAAAGAAGGAGGACTGCTGCTTAAGACAACACCAAAAACGGTACGCGAGAAGTTGAGCGACCACTTAATTACTGTTTTTGGATGTGTGAGGTGCGTTCGGTGAACATGAATCCCGTGATGGGTCGTCAGAACCGTGTGAGGCGCAAGAGTGTTCTAGGCACGCATAACTCCAGATTCTGTTCCCCGCCCCAAGTGCTGCCAATGTAGGTGCCCCTTCACAGTCAGTCTGCTCGTCTAGAGCGTTTGAAGACTAAGAAAAAAGTAAATTCATAGAACTCTTAGTATGATTTGTAAAAGCGCATTTGTGATACCAAAGCGGAATATTTTAACTACCACAATTAATGAAGGCGTTAAGTACGCGCTCACCCACTACAAGCTCGTAAGGCAAAAATCCTTCCTTCAACTTCAATGCATCGAATTGTTTTAATGCTCCAACAACCAGTGGGCTTGGAGGTCCACACATTTCAAACAAGGTCCAGTTATTTCTTGCAGCAGGTTTCACCTTTCGAAGACCCGTCCTGTGAGCAGCTCTTGTAAAAGAGGTTGATGTTGTCCTAAGTCTCTCTTCGCACGTCGAGCTGTCCCGTGTTGATGAACCGGATAATAAGGCGACTTTTGACATCAGCATCGCCTCACTATCCGATTCATCAACACACGGGAAGGCTGGACGGGCGAAAGTAGAATAAGGATAACATCTGCTCCTTTTACAAGAACTACTGGCAGGACGAGTTTGTAACAAGTGCACACCGATTGACTCACTGTCTTGATGGGACGCTGACAATATTTCGAGCCCTTTTGAATTGAAAATTATCAGCTCGGTTGATTTGGCTGGTAAGACGAGACTGTGCCTGGAATTTGTGCGCTAAAATGGAAGTCCGACAAAAATGAAGCAGAAGCCACTGTAAGAAAACATTCGACGGACGGAGGAGAGCTACCTGCAGCCCCACGAAAACACGTCCAGTGAACGTGAGACTTGCGAAATCAGGAGCAAGGTCAAGCGGGCACGATCGTTGGCGGCAGGCGTTCATGCTTTGCACGAACATCCGCCATTTTATGTGTAGTGATTAACGATGCTCAAAGAAATAACTGGACTCATTTTCGAAAGCACGGACCATCAAGCCCACTAGTTGTTGGAGCATTAAAACAATTTAATGCTTCAAAGTATGAGGAAGGACTTGCATTAGGCAAGCGCTTGAATAATACTTTCATTAATTATGGTAATTATAAGAGTTTGCTTTGGTATCACAACTATGCCAGTACAAATCATACTCCAATGTTTGCAAGGCCGAGTCTGTGCATTAATAATTTGCATTCCCTTTCCTAAATAAAACTGCAAAATTGTGTTGCTTCTGGTCATCATTCCGAGGTACAATCGGCTAGTCTACCTCCGACATTGTAGTCGCCATTTAGCCAACGCCTAATAACTCATCTTCACTGCAGACATTCTCGTTATCAGGCAGTTTGTTACGTTTTCGAATCGTTGTCAAGGTTGCAAAGAGATCATGCTGTGTTAAGCTATCCGCCAGCATGTTGTTGACTGTGACTCTTGCTTAAGCAATGGCGTGTTTCCCGAGGCTGATTTACTAACGTCAGTAACTAACGTAAACCATGGAGTGCTCGATTTGAAGTTGATTAATGCTTACATCGTGCGGGACGGACCATTTGCTTTAGTTCTTTGGACGTCTTAACACGCTCTCTCTCTTACTTAGGAGCCTATTCTGCCAGCTTTTCTTTTAAGTTATGCAGAGAGCTTTCAGTCTCAGCAAAATCCTTGGCAAAAGTAACTCATGAATGTGTCTCGGTGGAGAAAGAGCTGCATCATTTGCACTGTCGTGACTGGTAGCTACAGACAGCTTTTGCGTTGCGCATGAACCAGTGCTGTAGACGGCCTTTGAGCCAGTTTTGGACAGTTACTCGATTCCACTCTGCAGATATCGGCGCCAATGCTGACATTTCTGCTGCCATCCTCTCCCCCTCCACTGTAGGCAATCTTAGATACGCTGAAGCAATCTCAATCGTGTGATCAAGTGTGGAAATGCATTTATGTTTACGATTAATTCAGCTACACGGAAGTCGGAAGGAGTCTGCATGGAACTCCTTCTAGCTTGTTGTGTGCTTATAAGAATGAGTGGGAGTTGTTTGCGAGCAGGCGGGATTGAAAACGAAAGGCTGACATGATGTTAGAGCATAATGCAGTGAACCACAATATAAGCATAGCTTGTGGTTGATGCAAAGCTTTTGAACGGGTGATTATTCCACCGCCTGATGCCCTTAAATGAATGACTCTTTTATTTAATCCATTTCACTGAACTAACCACCCATCATTTCTGGTCTTCCGACCAGCCGATAATCTTTTAGTTTTAAACTAAGAATTGAGAGTCTACATCGCGTAATGAGTAACCAAAGCATGATTGCGGTACCTGTGCGCATTGGGTTTATTTATTTAATTTTGTCCATCACAAGAGTCCACTTTTCGTGGATTACGACCGGGTTCGTAAATAGCATCTGTCCATTAACCAGAGGTGGAACTGAAGGTAATTACCCTTAATCTCTCATAGAGCTTCAGCCATTTGTAGCAGTAGTAGTCATAAGTTAGTGCAATTCGTAGTACACCTTACGCGGTATCCACTCTACTACATTTAGCAGCCTGGCACCGAATGCAGAGGAGGACAATAATGCGGTATCTTTGCGATGTTCAACAACTGATCATTGGTCAAGCAGAAGGGATTATGCGCTGTCTAAGAGTATCCTCGCACTTGAAATAATATCCACTCCTGCTCAGCCTTGGCGCGTGTCTATCACTTCATTGCTGTAAAGCATTACAGCACTAGCTTCATCGAACCACTGGTGCTCCATGCCATGAAAACCATCTCAGGCTGACAGATGAGAGTTTAGAACCTAAGCCAACCATTCTGCACACAAGCATTAGTGAAGTGGATCGGCGTTCACCAATAGCCCACGTAATCCCATCGTAAGGTCGTGATGGTGTCAATTAATGCAAGCCACTTTCCATAACCAAAATGTGAATATCAAAACATGTTTAGATATGGTAAAGCAGAACTATTTACGAATGAACATTTAAGGTTTCGTGAGCAACTGCTGGGCACTCTCCATCCTTACACAACTCGATGCTGACATATTTGAGGTGTGCCTCAGAGATACCAAGTGTTTGGTCCATTTAGCACTGACATTATTTATTCTCTGACTTAGCGTTCCCACACGAACTGCATTTTCGCACCGACACCGCGTAATTTGGAGTTGATTATTTCACCGGGACATGCGCATTATGTGCTTCTCTCGCCATGATACTGCAGTTGCAAGCACAATCACTGGTCCCTCACTGGTGCACAAGTGTCTGTCTGAAAAGCTCGCAAAAATCCCATTCATTGCCGATTGCAAAGCATTCGCTCCATTCTCACGTATGGCACGCCAACAAATTATGCAGCCTTCCTGAGCATCACTCCAGAACCATCAAGCCTTTATTAAAAAATCTCACAAAATAAGACAAAAATGCCTATTCATTCGAAATCGCTCGCATCGAGAAAGTGGTTCTTGGAAGCCGCCCTGTAAAATGTCACTTGGAACAAAGTGAAAGAAGGGTGTACGTTTATAACTGCTGGAGAAAGGCCTCACAGCTCTAAACTGTGGCTCTTGTCAATCGATAATTCATACTTGATGTTGTGCTTCATGCTGAGTGTCATGATGCCCTTGATAAGCACTTGATTTGACCCACAAACAAATGGTGCGTTCTATGCGCATCATGTGTTGGCAAGCGTGAGTGACTGAGAGAAGACTCCTCGGTAACACCAATAGGAGAGGTGCAAACTCTTTTGAGTACCTCCGTCGGTTTTAGGTGAATAAACGATGCAACTGATTCAAGTGTAACTAACTCCTTTTTCCATTTCACCAAAAGCAATGTCAAAAACGAAGAGGCTGTTAGTCATTAGTAGGTATACGACGCTAGACTTGGCCTTCAAACGACATTGTTGAATACCATCGTGCCACATTAATTATTTCAATCGAGAAAGTCCATTTTCTTGGCTATCATTGAAAATTTACCCACTTTGACTTAATGCGCACCTTGAAGTGCTGCGTGAAACATGACTGCTGTTGCAAAGTCGTCGCAGTCAATTCTCCTTGCCAGGTTGAGGTCATCGCTGCAAAACAATGGCTCCACTGCTCCCTGTAGTCACGTTTTGCGGCTTTCTCGCAGTTCTTGTTCCAGCAGACCAAATCAGTGACAGACGATCAGATTGCAGTAAAATTGAGGTTTGCGAACATTACCACCTTCATTCAAAGATGATGGCGACGGATGATATCCTACCTCACCCTTTCCCATTTTACAATTTGTCAACGCCTCACCCTCCATGATCACTATCGCACTGTTCCGTGCCACAAAATGTGCCATAGTTTCTTCCACCCAGTCCTCCATATGCAACACCCTGATATTGGAGAGGAGAGATTTTAATATGTTCACGGCACTGATGACAGTTAATGTCCCTCATTTGCCCTAATGCCATCGAATTTGGCGACCTCTACCTCTAGTCTTTCAGTTTCTTATTCAACTTGCTTGTCGGAGACTACCCAACGATATCATTTACGCTGATGTGGTTGATGCTACTTGCAAAGGGCTATTTCTTCAGTTCCAACTGATAAATTAAGTGCCCTTATCCCTTTTCATCAGTCAAATTACAAGCAAGTAAACCATCTGGTCACTTCTTTTATTTTTTATATCTTTAGCAGAGGAAGGGCTGGGAGAGCGGTTGACTCATACAGACTGAACTGATTTAACTTCGAATACGGTGACCAGTAATAATAATCAGAGAAAACAAGGCTTTGTCGTCATTTGCCTGATATTTTTGAGCTTTCTATTGCTAATTTAAAAATATGGCATGAATGTGTCATTGTGATGCGAGAAGCAGTTCTATTGAGGAGATGAGGGGACATAAAAGTTGGGACGTCATTGGCGTGTGGATGTTGTACACAAGGCACCTTTTATTGTCTACTCAACCGTCCCTTTCTGCTGCATAGATTTTAAGATCGCACAATGAGAAGTGGATTTACGAGATGAGATGTTGCCTTTGTAGTATGAAGTAGAGTTGCTTGGTGATTGGTGATGCGGAACGGGTTTAGCACACCCATCACAAGTCTACGATAGCCTTTGTAAAATGTCGGCTTCAGCTTTGAGCATACAAACGTAGGCGATGCAGGTGGAAGGGGCAGTTGAGCGGTATGCTTCAATAACCAAAGTGAAGCTGTGCCATGCAATATGTGGAACAGACATAAGATCATGCCACTCTGTTAATTGCATGAAGCCATTAGTTTTGAGCTTCGTCTCTTCTAACAAACGATATTCACTAGTTCACGTGACTTTGCATGAATTATTAAAAGAATAGCAGCCATGATTTTGTGACTTCTACAAATGTGTAAATTTTGATGTTGCGTGGAATTATGGAAGTAGTGACATGACTTTCATGAATGAGTACGTTGTTCGATGGACGTCATCAACATGAAACAAAAGCAATGACGTCAGCAGCTACAACTCAACAATTTTGTGGCTTCAGAACTTTGCAACCCATTAATGGCTTGTTAATGAAAATGTGGAAGGAGAATAGGGGATCCACAAGACCAACAGAGAGTAACGGAACCATTGTTTTGCGGTGATGACCTCAGTCTGGCAAAGAGAATTCACTGCGATGATTTTGCAGCAGCAGTCATGTGTCACGCAGTCCTTTAAGGTGTACATCAAGTCAGAGTGAGAACGTTGTCAATGATAGTCAAAAAAATGTGCTTTTTTACACTTGTATGGTTAATCCAGAACGATGGTATTTAACAGTGGCTTTTGAAAGCCAAATCTACCATCGTATATCTTCTGATAATCAACGACCCCTTCAATTATTCATCGCTTTTGACAAAGTGGAAAATAAGTTAATTACACTGGAAGCAGTGGCGCCGTTTGTTCACTCACAACCGACGGAGGTGCTCAAAAGATTTCGCACCTCTCCCATTGGTGTTACTGAAGAGTCAGCTCTCAGTCACCCACGCTTGCTATCGCATGGTGCGTGTGGAACGCACCATTTGTTTGCAGGTCAAAGCAAGTGCTCACCAGACGCCTCATAGCACCTAAGCGAAAATTCTTTTCCATAACTATCAAGACAGATAATGTCTGAACGTTTGTAATCACCTGATTAAGTAATAGTACAGAAGAAATTCTTGCCAGCACACGCTATATTAACATTAAAATTTCTGTCTAAGAACAAGCAAACCCACTGCACATTCTTGTTTGCACTTTGCCTACGGTGCACTTTCGATGAGAAGGTTAACTGGGAAAGCAAGACACAAGAAGGCGTTTAAATAACTGCTTGTGACATCGGCAAATAATTAAACTCAATGGTAGTCTACATGTTGTTCAAAATTGTGAATCTACTTATAGCTCATAGGCCGTGATGTGTCAGGACCATATTTTGGTTCTCTGCTGACATCAGCGGGAATAAAAACGCTAATAAGCTTTTAACAAATAATCGCAGCTCACTGGCTCAAGGTACGTAATCACGCTAATGCTCTTGGCCCTACTTCAAAAAGTAGAACTTTTATCAGACATTTATGGGTTTGTATAAAAGGTGCATCTTAGTTTTTTCAAACAATTGACAGCGTACAAAAGCCGACGCTAGCAGCGGCGGCAGCAGCAGAGGAATCGAAGTGCGGGACACTTGACGTGCTATTTCTATCCTACTCAGCATTAGAGACTGTTAGATAGAATGCAGCTAACATTTGAACACAGATTTAACTGAACATAAGAGCCAAGCGACCGTGGTACCGCCTGACATGAGTTTTAACGTTACTTAACGCTTGAAGGGAGCCACTGATTTTGAGGCATTACAACAGCCTGCAATTTCAGCATAAATAATAGCCACTGCATAAATTACCACTAAACTGCATTGTTGCATTCGCCTATTCACCTGTGGAATAGTATCCAACTTCAACGATATTTTAGAAGTCTATGAAGCTAGTGGATGTTAAAATTGAATATTCAGCCGCACGGCGCACGTGTACTACTACCGTTATTAATTTTGTTTGTTCGTGTGAGCATAATGTTTGAGCTGGTCACACTTTGCCTGCACAAAATAATTAGCCACATTTGTCAGGCTTAGAAGCTGCCTGCTTTCGTGGCATTCCATCACCAAAACTGGCATTTAGTTTACATTGCGTGGTGACACAATGTCGTCATACCATTGACACTCACACGCCTGCACGAGGGATGATTTGCGTTTACCAAAATCATCCCCAATGAAACCACTTACAAATATTAGTCTGCCTGATGCGTCAGTACAGTGCTAAAATGCATAGGCCACATGCGCTTACCTACCTTCTTTCCTGTGCAATTTAATGTAATGCTAATCAATAGGCATACTTATTATGCAAGCGAACGCTTCCTTTGCAGACCACCTATAACTTTATAAGAAGTATTCAATTGTGGTGAATAACAAACGGGTTATTCCAATCAGTGACTTGTAAGTAGAAGTGAGTGTTGAGTGATAATAGCACCAAGAGTTTACTGCTATTGAATTTCGAATGCCTATGTCTACTACTTCTTGTAGCACATGTAGATTTTCTCAGGACTTTAGAATAGAACAAATTCATATGCGCTGAGACATGATTTAGTCGAACATGTGAGTCGATACATTGACACGTCGTCTTGGACGTTTTGCTGCTGCTTAAAAATTCATGCCTACTTATGAATTGTTAGTAACGTTGTCTTTCTGCCTCATATATTACCGGCAACCACAAGAACCCACTTTTGTAATAAATGCACCCTCAAGCAACACTACAAACCTTTGCTAAATGCGTTTCAAACAGCAAAAGTATCACTGAGTGTCAATAACTTGCACAAAACTGCACTGGAGTGTAGGAAGCTACTCCAAATGTGCCAGCTACACTCAAACAATTAGCAGCATTTATTAGTCAACACAATCGGTTTCAGCAAAGGAACCAGAGTTCTTCATACTGACCCCTTTATGCTGCACCATTGTAAAAAATTATCCACATGTTCAATTAGAGACGAGATCCATGCAGTCCTTCCTGAATTACTCCATGGAGCCCACTATATCGAACACCACGTTACTGACGAGCCATTTGATTTTTGTCGCATCACCGGCAGATAGGCTAAAATCAAGTCGATTTTCTGTAGTTATGACTGCATACTGTAGATTTGCAAGTTAGGCTTACTCTGTCATTGCTAGTACAACTTCTAATTACATATTTTTCCTCGCTTACGTGCGCATGTGATTAGCACCACACATCGCACACGCACCTTCAAAAGTAGCAAATTCTGAATATAGGCATTTATTAGAGCAAGAGAGGAATTGTACTCAAATGTAAATATTGGAAGTTGCTGTGGGCGAATCAGCCAATATTAGATGTGCCTTTAGTCTAAAAGCAGAGCGCTTTTGATTATCTCAAGAGCAGAATTCAAAGTGGTCTTTGCATCTTCAGCTGAGCCAAGCGACGTGTTGACCTCTGCCACCACCATCGATTTCAGCAGACCTAGACAGCAAAGTAAAGTAGTTTCATCCTCACTTTGATGCAATGAAAATGTATGAAGACCCGATGAGGATCTTTGCAGCCCCATTTTTACGTGTGCTGCAGTAAATGTGTCACGAAGCACTCCGGTGACGCTACGGGTTTAGTACATCGCTACACTGTCTCCAGTTACTTATGCTACTAGATGAAATCCACAGCCCAATGCAATCTTCAGAATAATAAACTAATAATGTTGATCTGTTGTTTTTCGGGAAATAAATCAACAGGATTCTTTAAATATGTGCATTTGTAGGCAGCTGCTCTGATATCTTTGTTCGCAGTCAAGTAGAGGTAGCTGCTGTCAATGCAGTTAAGGCGTAACCATAAGAGTCGAAACTGCTAGCTCACCTGTCTGACCAAGAGTCTTGCAAATGTACTTGCCCTCGTCCAACGAGAGACCACCTGGAACGGGGGTTCCTGTGCTCGGAGCGTACTTCGGATCCAACCCGTCAATGTCGAAGCTCAGGTGGATTTGACAATTAGGACTGTCAAACAAACATGTTTCTTAATTTACAGCCTTAGTTACTCATCATCCTCAAAATGGATGTCTTTCAGCAATCACTCACCACTCAGTCAGTAGGCGGAAAAACAGCCACAATCTAGTCCTCAGGCAGCAGCCTGTTTCCATGACGCCGACAGAGGTCCTCATACAGCTCCTTAGTAACATGCAATCGGCCCAACGTTTTGTCAAAGACAATAAAGATGACTCAGAGCAGTCAATGTTCTCAAACTCGGGTTAAATGCAAAGAAGAGAAGGAGGAAGAGAAGGAGGAGGAAGAGGATAACAATTACCTCACATAAAGTGTTCCATTAATGCAAGTAGACATTAAATGTCTCATCTAGGTTCCATCGTCGATAAGCTCATCCAGAATGTCATTCACAATACTAATATGATTTATGCAGAAAATCTAGTGGGGTTCAATAATGTTCAAACAGCTGTAAAATGACGAATTGCCATGAACTAATCACAAATTTTGAGCCGTCTAACTGCGTTGATGCCCTATTCGCACACCCAATGAAATTTGCAAAGGATTGGCAGAGAGGTGTTCTTTTCATTGTTCCAGAAGTAAATGCAGTTTGTAAGTGTTGCAGTCGGAAGTCGGGATAACTTGATGCCATTTGTTGAATTGACCTAGAATGGTGAGGTGCAAGTGCTCCCTCGAACAGGGTCGGATAAAAAAATGCACTTCTTAAAGAACTCTATTGCCTCGAATTTTCGGCGTTAATGTCTGTAGATTTGAGACAGTAGTTAGAATCGTATTATGAGGGCACTGGTTCGCATCCAAGCACTGTCAAGGCTAAATTCAACTCTGGTTTAAGTCTAAAATGTTCTGGTGGATAGAGGTAGAAACAGATTGAATCTCAGTAACTTTATTGTGGCTACATCTTTCAATTACCCATTTTTAGCGTTGATCAAGGAGGTAGATTCTCCACTCTTTGGAACTCACTAATAAGTCATTCGACTAATAACGCTCTGCTATAACTCCTTTAAGAAAAGCTTGAAAAATTGCCTCCATTCTATGCCCTTAGTCACTTGTACGACAAACGAATTTGCGTCACAGCGTATCTGCGTAGTGCTTCGGCCAGTGATGCATGTCTAGCACATGTGCATCACTAAAAGTGGAGCATTGAAATCAGAAATTAGTTTATAGAGAAAATGAAGCTGATGCCTTATGCCTAACACCAGCACGGTGCTCATGTTTTGCCGACCATTAACATTATTTGTACACGAGACATGCATTTATGTGTACTAAATGACATCTCCATGGCCTAATATTTGGTCTTCTGTTGAGATGCGACTCCTGTGCAAATGGAGACGAGAAATTGGTAGGTAAAGCGTGGCTTCCTCGTAATTGACGCATTCGACTGCATTGACTGCTTTGTCTAACCGAATCACGTTCTGTAACATAATGAGTGGAGATCGACATTTGTTAAGATGTCAGTGTAATACCTTGTTTATTTGATTGTCGGTTTCGGGTCTGGCTGGGTAGGCTAACCTCCAGCCCATGCCGGCAGTCCCTTCCCTCTGCATGTTGAGTGCATACATCCTGCCCTAGTATTGTGCCTTCTTCTGCCTTCAAGGAAGCCTCGATACGCTACAACCATGACGCCGTCCTTCGAAGTACCCATTTTCATTTCATACCACCGTAAATGCTACTACTAAGCAAATATTCAGCATCATGATACGCGCCTAATTCTTACCTTGTCGATTGTCTGCGTTTGCATCACGGACTAATAGGGGGTGAAATTGCCAACTGATTATTTATCAAACAAGCTGCTTCAACACTGTTCAAAGCAAGCTAATGACCGTAGTGGCCTGGGTCCTCATCAATGTCGTGATGAGCTAAACTGTCATGGAAAAATGTGATGCTTACTTCCATGCAGAAGGGCATGGTCCGAAGGGCATGCTGCAATGTCTAAACACAGCCTCCATTAACTGAAATGTTCACCTAGCTAACGGCCGAAGCATCGGCCTACCACACCAAACCTGTCAAGACGTGATCTTTTGGGAGTGAAACACTTGGATGTGAGGTCCTCACATGAACTAAATGATTATTAAACTTTCATTTTAAGTGCAATGCTAATCAAGGAATGTTGATTTTTCGTCGGACGTTGGCATCTAATTTAATGAATGTACCACCTTCACCTCTCCTATTTGTCACAAATATGTAGAATCCTATGTTAAGCAAGGCGATGGGGCCGAAATTTTTTCCATCAAATGCCAAGACACAAGACTTAAAACAATCTCTGAAATCAATGTTAAGAATGTGTGAGTTTTTCTTATTTACTAGCGACTTATCAATGGAATTTCAGCTATCAAAGGAAATATTATAAAACGCGACCGTATCGCCGACAGATAGCGTCAAGTGTTTTCCAAAAGGCGTTATTTTCCTCACTTTCGTTTACTACGCTGTCAATTACCCTGCATATAAAATGATACATTTGAACAGGAGCCTGCTGACTTAAGAATCTTTAAAATTTTATGCACAAGCAGATGTTTTCCAACGTCTTTGGCTGAGCGGAATAAATTAATTTTCATTTTCTCCTCTTCAGTGGGTGAAATTATCATTGCATCTCATAGTAATTCCCCTAGAATTTCGTGTCCATTCTGGCAGAAAAGCTGCAACGTTTGAGGGATCAAACACTTATTTTGGATTCTGCAGACTCTAAAGGAGTGAACACAAAGAGAAAGCACAGGCAAAGTTTTGTTAAGTTTATACCAAAGGATTACAGTTGACCGCAAATGCTACGAAGCCAAGTAAGAGCCTATTAAGGGTACTCCTTATTGGACAGCAGACACTGGCGCAAAAGGCCTATTATCTTAATGCATAATTTACGAATTCTGGAGTATTTTTGGGATTATCTTCACAGCGCAAGACATGTAAACGGACGGATTTTACAGAAATCAATCAACTGCTTAATTTCGTTGCGAATCGTGATAAACTAGTAGACTTTTTCACCAGACACCGCGGCGACAACAAATGGATGAGTAAGATATTTGGAGATATCCGATCTGGAAATTTATTGGTCCAACAATATTGAACAAGACTTTTGGAAATAAATATGAAGAGCAATCACAATTTCTTCCCTGTTGGCAGAAACACGACATGCGAGATGTAATGCTACTCAGCATTAGAGACTGTGGGATAAAATGCAGCTAACATTTGAGCACGGGTTTAACCGGACATAAAAGCCAAGCGGCCTTAGCAACTTTACTACTGCCCAACTTTACTCATGATGGTTGTCTACGTTCAATTCTTAGTTACAGTATGCCTCCACAGGCACCAAGAACAGTAATGAGACCTGTGCTCCACTACGGGTTTGTTTTTAGGTGCTCGTTTTTCAACAAATTAACAAGCTGCAGCAATTCGCTTCCTGATAAACAAGGCATTAGATTGTTTGTGAAAGTAGAAAGATGAAGAGCAATGGCGTTTGTTAGTAGCTTTGACAATTCACGCATTCAAGCGCCTTGTGATTACTACTGTTTGGGAATGTGTGCAATAACGGAAGCCCTGGTTTGCCTTTATGTCACAGAACATCTCAACCATACTGAGTGGTCAAACTGCACGACCACACTAAATCTTTATCCTACCATGACTTTACATAAGAATAAGCCATGGCAAGCTTCTTCCATTACAGTTCCCTGGCATACTTTCCGTCATTCTGACTCGCTTTGTGGCGACATGAATGAAGTTATGGATGAGTGTCCTATCTTTTTCGCTGATGACTAGGTGACAACACTGATCCAGGTTGGTATTAGTGATGAAACCACCGTCAAACACAGACCTTGGGGGGAGTTAGCAAGGTACAAAGGCTTCTGTTCATAATTCAGCGTCAGAAATAAAGTGTATGGTCACATTTGTCAGGTCCAAACCACTCTTCCATGCTCATATCATAGTTGAACGAGATGAGGTTTACTAGGATTGCCACCAGGGTGCGATATTCCACGTTGAGTTTTCCGCCTTCGACCCTCATGCCCGTTGAGCAAGGGGATGGATTTAATACTGACACAAGTTTTGCCTTTCCTGCCATCCGTCTAGATGGGAAGAATTCGCGATGTCTTCTTTATCACATCTGTGTTTGCCAAAAAAATCTCACCCAAATCAAATCGCGTGATGTACACTAACATATTGCGCACACCAGTCCAGAGTTTAAGGCATAAAGAAACTCATGACGAAAATAAACTCTCTAATGTATTCTGATAATCAATCAACTAACTTGTAGTTCTATTTAGGAAGTTGCTTCTGTAATAGATCGCTTTTAAAATAAAATGCAAAATAGAAAGGGATGAAGGGCATTTGTTTTGAAGACTGCTATTTACTTTGTCACAATGCTTCATCAAGACGTTAAGTTAGCGAATACATTGCTTTAGTGTCAGTGAAATAATAAATAGTCCAAAATAACCACCATTTAATTAATTGACAGTTTTGATTAACTCATTGAGAATGTCGTGTCAGTAATTAATGTGCGTCTGAATCGAAGTGGATAAGAGCTAGTGCCCTTTGCCCACTTGCAACTTCTTCTCGTCTACAGCTCACCATCTTGTTCATAGAGCTTGCTCCCTGGCAAACTGTCAGCTCATCTCCTCTGACGCTCTGACGCTTGCCTACACTATTCGGGCTTCATATGCTGTAGAAAATGAAATGGCAAATTACAATGTTTAGTTTCTACTTTTGAACAGACCCATATGTTTGGGTGATTACAGCGCTGCTAGTCATTCCACGTGAAGTGCAGACACAGCTGGCATGGAGGGAAGTACATTTGAAATGAGCAACTAGGGAGAAGCACAATCCGTGAATACAAATCGCACTTTCAGCTACGATATTATGTTCAATTCGACCTCAACCGTCTGAAACCAAATCTGTGTTTTCAGACATTTTGTGCACCAACTTCCTGCCTCGGCATTGTTCGAGATGTTGTGTCTTAAAGAAACGTAGAATTATCTTCTAGCTTAAAGGTGTTTTGGTAGTCCCAGCTTTACGGACTACAGGAGCTAAATCTATACCTTGCAAGAGAAATAAAGATAAACAAGTATTAATCTGAAAATGCAAAATAGACCTCAATATTATTATAGCAGTGTGCATTAGGCATTCAATTTAGGGATCAGTAGGTCTGCTTGCAATGTATTACTATAGCGGAGATAACAAAATTGCAATGAATCCCCTACAGTGCTTCTGATTGGAGCATTTCCTAGTCAAGTCTTTTTTGCGCTTTGCGCATCCTTAACTACGATTTCGGACATTTGTGAAAATGCGAGGTTTGTGACGTTGAGAGACACTTATTATTCGCTTATTCACAAAAAACACTTTCGTGACTTTGCAGTTAGAGAAACTAGACAATTGTGGACGATGAGTAATTTGAAGACTCATTGCTTTATTCCAGGTCTGCATCGCATTGAGATAATCCTGGTACTAATTTAAATGTATTAATTGTAATTTCGTTCATGAAAACCAAGGAAAATGAAATTTCCACATCACCATGACTTTATTCTCTTTTGAACGTGTTCTGTAGGAAATCTGTAAAATTTATTTCAGTTGTGCGGTGAAAACCAAAGTCAGCGAACAGAAGTCATTGTGCTTTGAATCATGCACTTTAGCAAGAAGTTCACCGTGGCAGACACATTGTCGCCGTTAAGTATTGCGCTATTAAGGAAACGATGTCTCTTGTCTCCGTAACTTGTAAACATTTCAACTGTCTGCTCTGATTAGCTCTTCAACAAGTGCCGATTTTTGATGGGTGCATAAAGAATTGTTAATGGATTAAGTCAAGTGTTGGCTTTTTCGACTAGGGGAGGGTTTATCTTTGCATATACCATGATGAGTAGAGAAGAGAGCTGTCACTACTGCATCCGCTTATTTTATTTAGAATAAATCTTTAGTGTGACACTTCAGGTGCGTATCTCTTATGCTGGCAAAAGTGCGTCTTGGGCTTCTTCGCTAAGCTGATCACTTTGAAACTGCTGGAATAAAATGAGGGCTTATTCGTTTCATTTTACAAGGCATAACAGGCAACGTTCGCGGTCATTATCCCTTCGTTAGATGTCAAGTTATAATTAGCCGTTTCCACGACACCCACACATTAAACTTCCACCTTAAGAAGAATAAAATAAGCAATGCCAAGTAACCCATTGACGGTAGCAAATGCAATTCAAATTGCATTTGCAACCAGTCGTGGCCGATGCTAGCGGCCGCTGATAGGCCTGAGAGGAATGGCGAATAGGATGTCATCATTGAAAAAAGCATCGTAACAGAACCTTATGTCAGTGACAATAAAGTTGCATTTTTGTGGTTCAAAGGCGCAATTCGAGAAGATTGTCTGCTGGTAAGTTCATTTTCGTCATACATAAAAGATCGCGCGGAATAGTAGGGCATTAAAAAGTCCCACGCAGTCGTTGTGTTGTTAAGACCCTTTTTTCTGCTTTTCAACATCCATCGTGGTTGATCTTTTGCGTTGAATAGTACAATGGATTAAGAAGTCTACGAGACAGAATGCAGAATGGCGCCAGTACATCCCACAGCGAACACACTGCGGCCTCAGTTACAGTGGCTTCATTCGTTGCTGTTGTCATTGCAATGCGTCAGTCATTACTGAAAATTTTGACGAAAAGCTGGGAAGAGAGGGAGATGAGGATAAGGAACTAGTGTGACAGCTCCATGCTACTGGCCTGAGGGCCAACAAAATGCTCACCTTCTTTTCCTTGTTATTAATGTCTTATTTGTCACGTGGATTAATTGAGGTGTAAGAGAATTTCAAGGCTGTGTTCTCACACACTACTCCCTGATATTGTGCGCTGTCACTTTACTAAGGTGGAATAAGAAGCAGCACATTCGATGATCTGCAGAAGTCTCCTGAGGTGGTTCTTCGTTGGGACAAACAACGGGTAGGGTGACGACCGCTGTTCATCAGCGAATTGTGGGCTGCTGGAGAGTCATTGGACTCTACAATTATGAATGCATTGTCCTGCCGGATGACCCATTACTTTATTTGGACATCACCTTAATTGTAGTAGAGGCTCTTTAATAGTTATGGCCTCTAAAGGTGAGCTGTCACATGGCATGCGCACCTCTTTGAGGCTGATTTTAGTCCGTTGGAATCTAACTTTGCACCACTAGCAGTCAGTTTGAGGTTGGAAATTTGTTAAGAGTGGACAATAGTGATTGAGCCCCCGGACAGTTCTTTGCTGCGTAAGTTCGCCACCACTCTTCTGCCGTTACGGACTGGGATCGCGACGTCGGCACAGGATTTATTGCCATGCGAAGCAACAAGGCAGATGTTCGGGCCGCCTGGATAGTGCTTCCAGTGGTCAAATGTGCATTTTAAATTGCGTTAGCTAAGAGATGCATGGATGAGTCCGAATGGCTGCATCTATTGCCTTAGGAGCTGACTTCAAACACCCCTTTCGCGCGTCCTTGGACTCGTCTGACCGTTGTGTTGTTGTTCTCCTCGAAGCCAGTCAATCCGAAATTTAACCGTCATAGCGACAAAAAATGTGCGATGTATCATCGATATTTTCTCCATCTACGTGACAAAACACTTGGTCACAAAACACATCCTGTATCCAGTTTTAAGTATAGTAGTTTGTTAAGTCCAAACGCAAAAATCCTCAAAAGCTAGAGATGGGGGGAGAGAGAGAGAGAAGGCAGTTCACCGCTTCATTCCAAAGAAGATCTTTCATTCGTCCTGGATGAAAGTCATGAGGAGTCTAGCTTTTTGTTTGCACTTCTCCTCCTTTCTGTGCGAACAAAAATAGCAGAAAAAAGAGTTTTGTAAGGATCCACTCGCGCAAAAGCCGAATTTCATTCCTACATGAGAAGGAATGGAAATAAAATGATGCTTACAATTTTGCGCGACGATTGGAGAATCAGAAGGCTCTGAGATGGTCAAAAATGAGGAGGTGGAGCGGGGAATTAGGCTACCTCTTGGGATCCGCTGATTGGGTGGATTCGCTGATCCACTGCATGTTTGGTCGCTTAGTCGGTTGCTTACTTGGCTGGTTGGTTGGATACGAACAAACAGACAAACTGCTGCAACATGCAGACCCTGTCCACTTGGCATTTATGTCGCTGTGCAATGCCTCGTAAATGTTACCTCCACAGAACAGGCTGCCGAAGTTGGCCTTAAGCACACACTTTCACAATCCCAATTATTGCACCATCGGCTCTGGTTGTGGCTGCTACGATTGTTTTTAACTGCCGCAAGTGCACCTAGATGCCTGCTTTGTGAGAGCGGCTACGCCTTACTTCACTCTGGCCCTTCATCACTGCCTCACTTCCTTCCCTTTGCTACCATTTGTGGGTTTTTTACCTTCAAGCATCTCTCAATCTAATTTTAGCGTTATTTTAGTTGTTATTGGCGTTTCTAGATCTTCTTCGAGTAGATATTTATTAAGTAGCACGTGCCAAATGAGAATCGAGGAATGAGACTAAAATGCAGGTCTAAATCACATTTCAAATGTCTCCTTTCTGTGTGTGTCCGCACACGTGGCCATGGGTGTGGTCGCTGCTGCCAGTAGTCTGCAGTAGTCAATAGCTTCCTGCTTTGTTTCTCAAATTCGAAATTGATCTCGCAGTGGATGGTTTGACATCCATTTGACACACGGTGGGTCACCTCACGTTCAGTCTTTCTTGATTAGCTTGTGAATGAACACTAATTGCCCTTATTCATCCATTCAGATTGTGAGCACAGCGCTGTGGTCGTCACATCAGTAGGTTATTTGCCTCGAAACTTAAAGTCTACATACGGATGATCATTCCAGGGAGGAGACAATTGCGCACGCCTTGCATTCACGCATACATTTCTTGTCTTCTCCCTCTCGTTCTTTCTTCTCCTCCTTCCTTTTTACTCCCTCTCTCATTCTTTTTTCTCTCTTAAAAGTAGCCGACTTGGCAGGCAAAAGTAGGCACACTTGATCACCATCCAACTGCTACCGCTACCATGTCTAGACCTCTTTCGCCTTTCCGCTATCGCATGACAGGACTGTTTGAGGTGGCTAATTTTGGTTTATCCTGCCATCGCTTGGACAGAGGTCCATGCCTGACATGCCACAATGAGTAGATGGTGAACTTGTTGATCCACGAACCACAACTCTACCTGTCTTCTCCTTGCCAGTTCAGTGCTATCACGGTCAGGCGCAGTTAAACCTCACCGTCTTGGTCCATGCTAAACCAGTTCAAAGCAAGATCAGGAAATCAAGGCACATTGTCCTCCTTCCCTCCTTTTTAATACATTCACTCTTTTGTTGCCATCCTCTATCAACAGTGGTTGCATTGATCATGCGCTCTCATTGCCATCATCAACATCATACTTTCTCCTTCCAACCCCTTTTGCATGCCTACAGCCTTGAAGTAAAAGGATTTAGATGATTAGCGTGCATCATCCATCTTGGCTCCAGATCAAAAAGGATGTCGTTTATAGTGACCCCCTACTGGTGGTACTGCTGCCACATTAATTATTGCCAGCACGTGTCGTTGGGGCAGAAATGCCGCGCAATATTTTGTGATATTCACTCTCAGAATGTGGTTTATTCAACCCTCAATTCGTGGAATCATCGCGATGGTTCAAACTTGATCGCCATGCCTGCTTCAACAGGCTGGATGCGTCTCTGTCGCCAAAGACAAATAGCCGCTTCTGATGCGAATTCGCAAAATCGCGCTTGGATGACTCCTTGCCTTGCATTACGAGCGACATTATTGACGCATGCGGTTCTTCTGTGGAAGTGACGGTGAGAAGGCGAAAGAATTCCTACCCAAGCCCACGTTTATGAGCGCAATGAGGGCGGAAAAGGTGAAGTTGGGGAGACAAGGAGTTTTTTGTCACAGGAGCCTGCAATCAGTGCATTAAAAATTTACAGTGGGAGAAGGTAGTAGACGAGAAGTAGTCGTGGATGGCGATCATTCTTTGGCAGGCGATGTGGGGCCCAGTGGGGCAGCGTGGTGAGGAGAAGGTGGCGGGTGTAACCAAGCAAGCAGTTTTGAACGAATTTTATCAATGAATGTCGTAACTTAAGATGGCTTCACGGCGCATTCCTTCGCATGCTTTCATTTATGTGGAGAGTCGAAGCAGACAAAACCGGTAGTTAAGAAAAGTTTTGTACTCTGTCTAGAGTCATCCACGATCTCTATGATTGTTGTGAAAATCTGGATGTCAGGCGCAAGTAGACGCGCCTATTTACTTAACATTGGTTTGCGATTTTCGGTTTTTGAAAAGGCATCCCTAGTCAGGTTGTCTAATTCTGTAAGTAGGTTTACCTATTCATGTTGAAACACCTCCCCGAAGTAGCTGACCACCAATTAGTAATTAGCCCGTGTGTAGCACAGTTTCTGTGAAGTTGTGTTTCGGTATTACGCATAATCATTACAAGTGGGACGTTTAGTGTGTCCCGTTGGCTTGATTGTAATAGAATTTTTGTACGCATGAAGATATTAAAAATAAAGCTTTAGTCTCACCGATTAGACGTTTAGTTATACGTCTAAGAATCATATAAATAACCGGCTCTATTAAGGTAACGTGATGTAACTTTTGTTACTGGGGTAAATATTGTGGAGTCCGAGCTCATATTTTCCATTTTCCATTCTCTCAATCCAATAAGCTATCCGCTGATGTAAGTTTCGACCTCCTCTCCATTTGTGCTTTTGCTACTAGAGGCAAAAGCGGATGACGACGGTAAAATAACTCAACCGAAGACCATCGAGGAGATAGTGATTGTGAACTGCGAGAACCAGCGAGCTCTGGTGGAAGTTACTTCAGGGCTGGCCGAGTGTCGTGGAAAGCGAGAGCGAGTATGATCACGGGACCGGGAACGAGGCGTAAAAGAATTCGCCACTGCTTTTGCTTCTTTAGACGTGCCAAGCAATGTGTTGACCTCGACTACCACCATAGACATCAACAGACCCAAACAACACGACGGATATATTAATTCCTCCCCATGCAGGGAAGCAAATGTGTTAGACATTCAAAACAATCTTTTGCATGTTCATATTAAATGTGTTTTGTTCGACGTGCCACAATGAACTTCAGTGGCGTCCTCAGTTCCAAAACTCGCTAGAGGTCCAACACACTGCCACTCTCGGGGATTATTTATGCCACTCATTCACGTCATCACCCGAAAACCGCAGTCCTTTGTGGTCGCACCGGCAGACCGATCCTTGCACAACATTTGATAAATTATTAAGCTAACAAAGCTGACCGCTTTTACTGGTGTCAAATAAGCACAAGAAATGTTGAATAAGAATTTCAGCCTTAATTTGAGGGTGCGTGTTTAGCCTCATGGCCACAAACATTTGATTAAATTCTTCCGCTTAACACATTCGAGGTCCTCACCGGCAATGCATTGAAGGTATTTGTTTAAATGTCCAAAATGTCAGTCTGTTTGTCTGACTACAGGTCTTGCAAACCTGCCTACCCTCCTCCGTCAAAGGGCCCATCGGAAAAGGTGATTTATGTGCTAAAAGCGTATCTAGGATTTATTTGGTCAATGCCAAATTTCAGATAGAATTTTTGGGACTGCATATTAACTGATTAGCATTCAATATTCAATCGCAGAATTTGTACCATGTTCTTGAGAGTGGTCTTCATGCCACTTAAATGCCCGAAATTTCCACACGATCCGTATTTAAATGTTGGGGTACTTTTGTACCACCTAATATGATTAGTAAGTGGTTATGAAGCAACGCTACGAGCTCCGATGCAAAGAATTTGACTGGCTTTTAGGCCGTAAAATGATTGGTAGTAATGGACGTAAATACTGTTAAATAAAATCATGAGATCATACGCATACCAATATGTTATTTCTGAAGCCATGGGCTGGCGGAATGAATTTGTTGGTTTCGTCGGGAAGGAAGGAGAGAGGTGTGCGATGAGTGGATACAGAAGCGGAGCTCTAGACAAATTGAAATCAGTGTGTGGATCAACCTTGAAGTGGCCCATGATTGCCTCAAGCCCGCTGCTGTGGTCGTCACCCAATGCAGACGTCATGTCCTTCTCACTCCTACTAAGCGCAACACACAGTCAGCTCTATCGTAGTTTCCACCAGCGTTAGCTGAATCTCGCGGTTCACAATTGCATTTCATCGGTGGTCCTTTGACTAAGTATTTTCTCCGTAGTGATTCTCAGTTGCACCTAGGGTTAGAAAATCAGCATAGATGATGTTGCAAGTGTGAGACGCGGAAATGAAGAGGATGTTGGGATTGTAAAATAGGAAATAGAATAATAATACGGCCTAAATCACTTACCTCAGAGGCGAAAGCCACCCCATTGCAGCTTTGTGGTGCCATTTGTGCATATAGGTCCTTGATGTGTATGTAAACGCCTCGTTGGTGTATTGTCGCTTCATTTTATATCTACGTGCGTGTAAGCATGCTGATACACCCACAAGGACGATATGCACCAAACGTCGGACGTGTAATGACAATGCGTTGGACGACCAGTGCACAAATACGCAGAACATGTGCTACACACACAAACTGATAACCTGCTGGCGGTCACCTGGTGCGGGCAAGTGTTTCAACACGCGTAAGTTAATCTTCTTCGATAGAACGACTGCCTCTATGAGGGGATCGCATCAGAGACCGTGAATTGCAGCACTGGCTTTAAGAAAAATCACGTCTACTTGCGTTTGACAGCAATAATTTCACGATTATTCACACACTGCGGTTGGTTTTAAAGCATTGGAGTATTGGAGCATTGATCGATACCATGACTGCGAATTTTGCTCTCAATGATGGCAAATTTGATGATTTGATCTAAACGTGACTGCGAATATCGCTCTGAATGGTGGCAAATTTGAAGCATTTATCTACACGTGACTTGAGTTTAGTTTTAAATGATATTAAATTTGAAGTGATTTTTTACACGAGACTGCAAATTTCGCCCACATTTAGTGTATATTTTTTAGCATCGATGTACACAAGACTCCGAATTTGGCTCTTAGTCAGTGTAAATTTGTGATATTTACCCTCGCGGGACTGTGAACCTCGCTCATTTTATTGTTGGTTTGTTGTATTGACCTATGCGAGACTGCCGATTCCACTGTTTCGCCTTTTTTAGCATAGTCATTTCTTTGGCGATGATAACTAATATGAGTACTGATCTTTTTCCAGTAAATATCGTGCACTCTGCTGCGGGTATCTATAACTCCAGGTTGTCACTCTATGTATGGGGTCTTAATAGGTTTTCTTCAATAACTATTTACTTTATATAAATACCTTATTCACCATCGGCCATTCAAAAAGCGATTGTGGTCAAGACTGTTACTTGATTAATTAGGTGTTGTTTGGAAAGCGCGTTTAGCAGCAGCGCAGATGGGGTAGCCACCGTATACCATTATTCACAAGGCGCAAGTACAGAGGCATTAAAGCCCATGCAGAATCTGCAGTCCAGATGTACTGTGGCGTTGGTGGCGTAGATTGGAACTACGCAGCGAAATAGGTCATAAGTGAGCTGCATTTACTCATTAGATGTGCACACAGTCCTGTTCTTTTGTGCTCGTGTTGTGCCAGCTACAAGAAACATACTTACGCGTGCATGTATGCGCGCAAGCCATGGTACCAAACTTTAGAGTGATACCAAGATCTTAATTCATTAGATCGTAAATGATTTGGTGTGTGTATGCATGTGTGAATATTGGATGCAACGCAATACATGAGCGCAATTATTCCCCATCAGCTAGTCAAATCTTTTTATCAACTGTTTTTTTTAATCAAAGTACATTCGCTTAATTTTAAGCGCATATTTGTAATTTTTTCTCATATTCTTAAAGCCAGAAACAGCATAACCTTATTTAATTCCATTAGGAGAAAATTAGAAACTCCGACTAATGCTTACGCAGCTAGAGATAACTGCCTGAAGTCGATTCATTGCACAATTTAAGATACGATTAGGCACTAAAATAATGATGAGCTTTAGGCGAAACCACCAGCTTATGCCAATTCTTTTTAGACGAATCTCCTACTCTTTTACGAGTTTGTGCTGCACTTTTGCACAAAAACACTTCGCATTGTCCTCGTCAGTGCTTGAGTAACTCAAAGCACGCAAATTGAGGCAACTTTAGAGTAGGCAAAGATTTTATTGTGTAAATGAGAATGGTTACAATATCTTCTTTATGAGGAAATAAGGAACCTTGACGCTCAGCATAGGTGCCTGCCTAATTGGTTATAGGGTCACTGTGGTTGTTGTATCTTCATATCGGTCTGCACGCAAAGGATAACCAAAGTAGCTGCTCAATTCTGCTCCATCATGTGTTAAGAGAGGGAATCAGAAACCATTTAAAGCAGCAGAAGGCACAACATTTTCAGTGAAGGGCTGGGCATCACAGAAGCACGCATTTGTTTCAATGGTCAATGGAGGACCACAACGATCTCCAATGAACATAGAGGAAATTTGGAGCCTATTTTTGCACTGGCTTCTGCACGTGTTCGGCAAAGTCGCATTCTCTTAAAGCAAAATATCATCATTGACACCATATCAGGCTTACCTTTTAGACATCTGGATGTTGGCAAACTTTGAATGGGTTCAGAACTACTTGACATGCCACAACATGTGACACCATCATTGAGCTTATTGTCAAACTATAAAAGACGGTTAATGCAGAGGCGTGAGAGGTGTAATAAACGTTATAGTGCAAGCGAAGTAGTGACCATTAGCATGCATGAATCCATCAGATAACGAATTCGGGGCATCAGAAATACGCATTAGTAGTTTAAGAGGAGCGTTCCATTGACAAACTTTCGAGTGATGTAAACAGTCTTTGGCATTATGATAGGCATTTATTCAAGGCGTTAGATGGAGAGAGACGTGGTTTAGCAAAATAAGTAGCACGAATTGCTGGTACTTAGTGAACCCGTTGGCTATTGCTTAGAGTGCATAATACTAAGGAGAGTGATTGGCACTTAAGTTGCATTCATGACAAGTTAAGGGACTATTGTAAGTGATTTGTTTAGCTAGGCTACTTCAGCTCGCTCCACTTGAGATAAGATGGGCAATCTTTTTACAATTCACTACAGCTAACACTGGTCTTCCTTCTAAAATGTGCACTGCCAAAAATAATATTATTTCCTTGAGTTACTAGCATGTAGGTGATCAACCGCTGTAGATATATCTTAATGTCCGACTCACAAGAGTGATGGTGAGGAGCGGGAAGCACGAACATAGCAGTAGGGGTGCAATGAGCACGAACGTCACGTGCAACAATTGGAACCAACGAGGAAAGTATGTAATCAAGCACACTCCAACACACAAATCATTTCAAACGAAGCAAAGAGACAGCCAAAGAAATGGAGTGCGGGAGTTGGTCATGTTCTTGTTCGTGGAAGTGGGCACCGTGAGCTGAGGTTGTGAGGAGCCCATAATGTAAGGAGAAGTGTGGAGGGCGGCCAGTGCAGAAGCCGCAGTGGTGCCGCAATGCGCGCAATCGTGGGGATGGTCGCAGCAGTGGTGGTAGACGACTGAGTTTGTGCTTACACTGGTGCTAGTGAGGATGTCTTTGAATGCCATGGTGGTGGATGAGCTAGTCGGTGGTGTTTAAATTCTTTTCTGCTTCTCTTTTAATTTGAATCCGTAACAAATGCTGCTGATGCTGGTTGTCGACAAAATTTGCATTTAAAATAATTTAAACCATGTTCTTCATGAGCTATTGCGGTTGCCGTAGCTGTTGTATTGGGCTTCCAAGTAGGCGTGATGAACAAAATCAGAACGAACTCGGCACAAATGAACAGCGCTTGACATTATGAACTTGGCAGTGGTTATCAGTGTCACACCCAACTATGCAACTTTTGTGGAAGAGTCAATTCATTTAACTGGTTCGATAGTTAAGCGACCACAATCGAGCAGATAAAGACTGCATTGAGTTGAGCCATATGCCCTTGAATCTGCCAACTCACTAGAGATATGTGAGTGCAAGTCAATTCAATTCACCCATGCGACAATAGCGTTTTAGTTATGCTTTGCCATCGCCCATGCAAACCCTTTTGTCCTCATCCGTCTGTTGCCCACTTCAAACAAAATTATTGAATTCAAAAATTATTCGCACCCCGAATTTGCATATTCATTTTTTTGCTTACTCTTTACCAACACTTTGCAAGCCAGTTTTCCTCTTAGGTCTCTACTAAGTACTACCAATGTTAAACGCCGCTAGCTATAACAGCTTAAATAGGCTTCGAATGCGTGACTCTCTTGCCGTTATTAGGTCGGACTGTTTGCCTGTTGAAATCGGTTGAAGGGCTTCATTCGGCTTAACGCCTCTGCGTTATCTCTAATAGCAACCAACAGAAGCGCAATAAAGTTGTGCTAAGTTTTACGTACTTTGATTCCACTGTTGTTGTATTTTAAACACTCACTACCTTTAACTCATGACACTTATAATTCCAAGAGAGAGTCCAAAATTTAAGGTGTTTATGGAAATTAGTTCTGGCGCTCGTGATTTCATCTGATTGATGAAGCGTGAGTTGTTAGTGTGGGCGAAACAAATATGCTCCGATTTAGTCGAGAACTGGGGATTGAGCGAAAATACACATTCCAAGTAACGGCTGATGCGTTGGCGTTGAAATATGCAGAAGAGGAAGTGGAGTGCAAACGAATTTCAGTCAGGCGTGCTCAAGTATTCCTCACGACGTCTTAGCTGTTCAAACTGCGCTTAGTTCTTGAGCTTGAAAAAGAACGATTTACGAATGTGCTAGCAGACTGAAAATTGTAAGGACAAAGCCGACGACGAAAAGGAACACAAGGTAGTAGTAAAGGAAGGTCATGTTCTTACTATTGCAGGAAGATCAGCTCCTAAGATTTGCGCATTCATCAGTCATTTAAATAGTGCAATGTTGCAACTGCTGACTAGTATAATGCTGCATCAGGCTCATACCATGCCCGCATGCACGTGATTCCAACGTGGGTCCAACGCCCCGAGGTACTCTCATTGGAGTGGAAGCACTTTTCTTTTTTATCCATCAACTATTGTGGCGGTCAGTCAACCAGAATGATATGCTACTCAAGTTTAGGCAATGCGTGTATTCAAAGATCTAGCTGCACATGGCACTTCGTGTGTTATAGATCTCAATTAAGCCTGTTAAAATCCTAAAATAAGATTCGTAGGCAAAATTGCTTGAGCCCAAAGGAAATAAGTTGCAGTGAAATCAATTCACTCCTCAATTAGTGCTCGCAATTTCAACGCTTCATTTTTCCTTACATAAATAAACATACATGCGATCCTTCCTACAAGCTGCTAGAGAGTACAGAAAGCGTTTTGCTAATCCATAGTTCACCACAGCTAAAGCTTAAGACACTTTTGATTTTAAAGAGTTGCGCAGTTCGAAGTATACTAATTTATATTTCTCCATCCTTCGGCTGCTAAGATTCTACCCGAATTCGTTTTATCGAGTATGTAATGCTACTTGTCAAAGTGTGAACAACCTACCAATTAGTATGTTAAGTCATGTCGCGTTAGAAAGGCAAAGTCAATCTCTCAACTCGCATCGCACCAGTTCGTGCAATTAATGCACAGGAGTTTAGTACTGTTGATAGGACGGACCCATTCGTAGACAAGTTGCAGATCTCCCTTTGACACCGTATCAATAGTTGTAGCAAGGGCAGTCACAATAGCGCTTCCTCCCACTGCAATGTCTCTTTTGAGCAGCACCGATACCAAAGCTTTGGAAAAGAGTAGCTAAGGAAATGTGTTCTGGCGAGCTCATCTCTCGAAAATAGCTATGCTCATGCGTTACATCTTGTCGATTCCTTGTAGCACATGGAAAGCGACAAAGTTGGCGAGCCAAACCTGCCCCAAACAACATGCATAGCTTGGAATATGCAATGCTTTACTTTACCAAAGGCAATATCGTGAACAGATGGGACCAAACAAAGTGTAGGGTTGCCATTGCGCACGAATCTGCTATACTTCTCAACGCGTTATATTTCAGCTAACTCCGTAAACAGAAGAAATTGACTTAAAACTTAATGCAGATTTACCCAATGGCGTGAGGAAGTCATGGGAGGAGTAAAGCTGCAAGTAATAGCAGCATCGTTTTCCTCGATACCTTTTAGCCCTCTCACATGACATGTTAGATGGATGACAAATTGTTTTGCAGCAAAAGCCCCTGAATAAATTGTAAACACTCATAGACTGGACCATGCCTCCATAAAAAGACAAACCGTAATAAAAGTGATGGCCTTATCAAATTTGAAGTACGTGCATTGGTCATTCAGGAGGAAAAAATGCCTTAGTGAAGAAAATGCGGTTTGACCCAGTATTTAGCACAAAAATAATGATTTACACTTTTGTTGGGCTGCTGTTGGTGGGAATCACATATCGCCTCTTGCACGTCAACCTGTTACAGCGCCTTTTTAATTACCGCTTCCAAAATTCACAAGGAATATGCACAGCCATATAAAGGTTTTAAGATGGCATTGCAATGATAACTGATCTCGCAACAGCCAACTTGTCGTGAAGTAGATGAGAGAGTCAAGCGCTAACTTGCCATAACAACTGGATAACCTATAGAGTTATCTTGCAATTGAAGATGTCCTGCATTACATGGTCAAGTCAATTCACTCGTCTATTGCGCCAGTGACATCCTTTAGCTGGCACTTCAATTTTTGAAATACTTATTGCACGTGGAGGGTGCCAACTGATGTTTTCGTACCCAACGTGGGGTCAGGAACCTAAAATACCCTAAAGCACGTGTCACGGTTAAAAAAGATACTACAAGCTTTGGACAATTGGCAACCGCAGATGCTAAGGACGAATTTTTAATGTGCTTATGATCTTCTCCGTCCATTATTTAATTATTTGGACACGAAGAACCTATCTGAACATGATAAATCTTGTCCATTCCCTCCTTTGTCACCAATCATCTTGAACAATATCCAATTCGCCTTTTTATTGCATTTTACTGGCATTTAGGTGCTCTCGCTTTGGATGGACAGCAGGTGGTAGAGCAGTAAAAGAAGCGCAGTTGAGATACGCAATGATGCGATATGCAAACTACAAGGGCATTGTTGCTGCGGTAAAATTCATCCCACTCCACGCAATGAAGGACAGTGCAAAGCCATAAGATGCGAAGCGGTCTCGCTGCATAGGATTACACAAATGGGTCGCAAAGTAGGCCAATGACCTGAAGTGAGTGAAATGTAGACTAGAAAAAGCGATGAAGTGGGCCTAGCGATCCGAAGGTGAAGGTATACCGTATCAACATGGCTCATTTTTACCATAATAAGTTGGCACATCAAGATAAGAACTAGACTTAAATAAGCGTCACAAGTGACTGCTTTTTACCACAGCCTTCATGAAGTTCTCTTCAAAATGCTCGTGAAACTATTTGATATCATAAGAAGCAAGTAAACTCCTGACACCGATTCGTTTTCCTTGCTTTTTCAGGACCAGAACCAAGGCCGCAAACCTACACATTGATATCCTGTGCGTTAAAGGGTGCGTGCAATAAAAAAATTTACTGCAAGCTTTCTATTAATCAACTATCAGTTGCGCATGTATAACGAAACCAGTCATATATAAAATGTAGCTGAGTATGACTGCTACGACCGCATAATCTGTCTAATTAGTGGCCACAGAACTACTGCAAGTTGTCATGCATCCGACATCGCACTCGTTGTGAATGGGAAGTGGTAGAAACCGTCGTGAACATCCAAGTCGGATGCGTGTGCATTGTCTATGCAATCAATGTATTCCTAATGCAAGCAAACTACAGTATTGACAAAGAACTTTATGCAGGCGCAAACTATGCTTGTATATTGAAAATAATTAGTCACTTTAGTGCATAAAGCTACACTCTGCATTGAAATGACTTGTAGAAACTACTCATGCGGTTAATGAGGGCAGAACCGATACTTTTGACACGGAATCCTCATCTGGCGAAGTAGGAGCGGGTCGACAAGTGTTGCAGTCGAAGGGCGTCTTTGATGTGCAAGAAGAACTAAAGGAACATCCAGGAGCTCCCTTCTGGTAAAAACTATGCACTGGAGTGAATCTAACTAAAGTCTGTTACGGGCTTCAACGACGGGCTTTTACATGGGGTCAAGGTCTTGGTGCACTGCCATCCCGCTAAGTTGGGTTATTTTTGAGTGAATATAGTCTATCATTGTCGTACGATGAAATAGCGTGATAAGAAGCAGAAAATTAAAATGGGCAACTCGTGGCTAACTCAGTGCCGTTTCCACTTAAGTTAATAAGTGGCTTGATTTGGGTGAAAGACCGCACAAAAGAATGATGTTATGCCACCTAACGTGAAATTAAAGGCGTGGGAATGGTATAGATGAAAAAGTGCTAAGGTGGGGGACAGCGGTTGCGTTAATGGGAGGAGGAATGGTGGGGCGGAATCGCACAATGACATGTTGATTGTCAGGGTTAGGCTCAGAGCATTCTCAGAGTCTGCAATTTAAGCGTGAAGAATGGCATGCGACAAAGTATATTTTGGGGGTGACGATGCACTTGAAAGGAAACGATTACTAAAGATAACTAATTTTTCTAAAAGAAGTTTGCCTTAATGTTTTTTACAAGGCTAATCCTTAAAGCCATTTCGTGCGTTCATGGCTATAAATAGGTTTAACATGATTTAATTTGCTGAGCATGAGGTATTTAGCTGGTTGGTTTGGCAATGACATTCTAGACGATTAATGAATCCATACCCTCCTTTCTCTTTGTTTCGCCTCATCCACACTACGTCGCAAGCATTCCGTTATGCTGGACTAAGCTAAGGTAACCCGTGCCGCTTAACCGGCTTGCACTAGCTCACTCTGCCCTACTACAAGGTCTTACTTAGTCAGCAAGGCATGACAGTAGAACATTACAGTATAGGAACTACCGAAATTGGCAAAGATTTTCATGTACCCTCTATGCAGGAAACTTTTGGATGCAGTGTTCAAACAACCGCATCCGAACGTTACAGTAGGGCAGCAGTATAAGACAATGCAGACACGATTCATCCTGACCTTTTAAAATGTGTGGAGGAACAGATGCGCCTAATACACTTCAGCTCAAATTGTGCCAAATATTTAGCTGCTTGAGCTTGTCGGGAAAAAGACGCACTTGATTGCAGAAGTATCCTTGGAATTCGTAGTATTTAATGCATATATACAATCACGTGAATGAGTTCCTACTGAC
This sequence comes from Taenia hydatigena, assembly GCA_036345935.2. Lineage (NCBI taxonomy): Eukaryota > Metazoa > Platyhelminthes > Cestoda > Cyclophyllidea > Taeniidae > Taenia > Taenia hydatigena. Next base: position 4,042,891 of record JADWOT020000003.1, read on the forward strand.
CAATCGTACATGGTGGAAAGATTTAAGAATCTTCGATGATGCGTCGTCTACTTTTCCCACATAAAACACATAGTTCGGATAGTTAAGCATCCACGCCGACACTTTATAGTAGAGTGAGCAGCGGTGGCGAATGCGGCTGGGGTTAATTTTGCTCCCTATAGCTAGTGGGAAGGATTAGGTGTGTCTAATGTATTCAACCTACACATCTTCCTCCATTTAAACTGCAATCGCAACCTCATGCGCCATAGCAGCTGCGAGCCCAACACTGACATTCTACAAAATATTTAAAACCCAACCAAATAGCAAATTTCAAGAGCACACTTTTCTTCTTGCAGTTAACCTCAGGAATGGTGACCAGCCAAGATCATATTGGTACACCCATCATCTGCACTCGGTGCATGCATGGAAGAACTCTAACACATTATCTCAGCCCGATAACGCACTTTTAACTGTCAAATAGCAAGTAGCAAGCCAAAACACTGACTACTTCACTTTCGAACAATCAGATGGGTGCTCACGAATAATGTTACCACCCTCGCTCTTTAGTTATTAAACGCCACAAACTCACCCCTACGCGACCAACGAATTATCATGGTTGTAGATGCTGCAATCCTCTTCCACTGCAAAAAACGCTCCAGTCGCAAACACCTGCGCAAGAGACCTCTTCCACTGCCTCAAAATCTTGAATCATGCAATCCATTTATTATTACCGTCCGAATTTAACCAACAATTCGATAAGATACTAGCATTTTCTTTCACTCAAATAATGCTGGCAGCCTAGCTATTCTTTCCTCCTATGTGTTTAAATTACGAAGACAGCTGGTCAGAAAGGAGTATATCAATGGTCTAGGCCATCTTTCCATCCTACTTGACTTTAGGTGGAGGCGATCTAGACGCAAGCACAGTAAATAGTCAAGAGTTGATTAAATTTGGCTATGCCCACGATCAAAACAGAATATTCCTTCAATCGCTTATGATGTGTAAACTCTCAGCGTGAAGTGAAAACAATAACCTCAAGGGGATCATTTCTTCCCTTTTGAAACGCAAGTTTGCTCACTTCTGACGTCAGCAAACATCCCAGTAACGGGACCGCATGTTTAAAATGCTTACGGATTGACGCTTTGTCAAGTTCAAATAGCACAAAGAAAGCGGCACAGTTGATGAGACATATCCTACACAGCCTAACGTGCTCCATCTTGCAAAAGTCGATGTCTCAAGAACAAAAACATCTCACAAGTTTTGACAGCAATTTTCTTAAAAAACATTTATTACTAGCAAAACACAATAAACGGAACTAACGTCCATTAAATTGACGGACACAAAAATAATCTCAAGACTGAGAACACGAGTAAGTCCATCAATCGTGCCTCTTGTCTGGCTCCGTGACACGAGTTGGATAGATGCGAAAATGACTGTTGATGCTCTTTATTCACATCTGTTACGCATAGCCTGTTTTCATAGCTGACAGTTTTCGCGACCGCACTGTGGGGTGGAATGTCAACGCTACCGAAATGATGCTCAGTATGAGATGTCTGGTGCATAATTTCTCGTTGTCATGCTTCGCCCTTACTAATAAAATCTCATCACATCGCCTTCAGATGCTGCTACTGACATCGTCCTCTCTCCCGAAATTCGCTTGCATTCTAGCATAGACAAGCTACTGAATTCTTCACATCAATCATGAATGCATAAAGAGTCAATAACTAGCAGACATGATGGCCTTTGTATGACTGCGGCAGCTATTAGCAGAGGTGTGCCATAGGATCTCGTGCCACTAGAATTCAAACATGCAAAAGCAAACGCAAGATGCAATGCATTACGTGTGCATCCGCTGCAGTGGACAACAACTATCGCTGGAGTTATTCCCCAGGAGTTCGCGCTACAATGCTCAGATTTGCAATAAAAATGCAATGAGAAATAAGTGTTGCGAGGGCAACATCCACCCCTCCTAATTGCATGCCTTGCACGTGCAATCAGCGGGTAACCAGCAGCTGACTTTCAAATTTTGAAGTAATCGACTGGGTCACATCCTCGAACTGTCACCATGATGACCAGCGGCTTGACGTGCTTCGTCGTCCCCTTTGCGCTTGTCTGTCCATCATTTACCCTCTTCATATGCATTTTGGCTTTTTTATGCGCCTTTTCTTTGTGGCGTGGATTGCGATGAACGCTGTGGGCATTGCGTTAATGAAAGGAAGCTCCTCACCTATTCACACCTATACCGATATCAATGATAGGCAGGTTGTCAAAGTAGAATCTGCCACAAGGCGTTTTTCTACCGATGGCCATGTGAAGAAAAGGACTTGACAGAAGAGTCTGATGTGTAGTGCATCAGATTGCAGAGACAACTTGATTTCTTCGCGCCTAGAAGTCGTTCAGTGTGAACTCTACCGTCAGATGCACCACCGCAAGCACCAGCTGTTGGATGGGTGTTAACTTTGAGCAGCACGGTTTCCATTGTTAATGAACTTGGTTTAGGAGTAATGACCAATGTACTGACTGATTCGCAACTTTTTCTGCCTTATCTGCTCCAGGCATCACCAAATGCAAAACAAAGCATTGAAAATTTGGAGTCTGTTGGGTGAGGTTATATTTGTCTCATCAGCTCCAAGGAATCGACAAAAAGCTGACGTAGTGGCCTTGCGATTTTTGGGGGGTAGATCCTCCTTATTAAAGTAGTGTTTATGGCATCTGATTCTGGCAAGCTTGTAAATGACTATCGGAGATAACAACAACCACACATTGCGACAGCGCAGCAAAGCCTCATCTTCCCTTCTCCGAGGCTCTAGCATCTGCGCCACCTAGAAAAAACTTTGCGGTGGAAAAATACGCCAAATTTACGGCTCTCACTAAAGCTGAGGGCTTGGCCTTTAAGAGGGATCTGCAACTTGTCTACGAGTGGATCCCTCCTGCCAGCAACACTGGAACCCTAAGTTTTACTAGTACGAACTGATACCGTACTAATTTGAAATGCGACTTGGTTTCACCAACGCATTGTTAGCATCGTGTTCCATTATAGGAACTTGCGATATGAGCTGCAGTAACCGCTAAGAAAACGCGTAGTGCTTTTTTGTCTGACATGCAACGGCACTTACATCAACGATGCTTATACCCTCAAATAAGATCTTAAATGCAATTGCATTGCATTACAATGTTTAGGCACAATAGATATAATCGTTGCACCTCCGGTTTCATCATAATGCCAATGTGGGAGCACTAAGTCAGTCTTGTTGAAGCGCGCAATCATTAAAACTATTCCAGGTTTAAATAAAACGGCGAGGGATCGTTTGTTTATTTCTTCATTTTCATGGTTCATCGCGGTCAAACATTTAGGTTAAACACTAAACAGACTTATTTTACATTATTTTATCAACATCATTATGGTGAACAAGCGACTGTCAATCATGCGCTAGTATGGGATTGGTGCGAGAATACTTTTTTTCTCTCTAATTAGCTTTTTCAGTTCCTTTTAATACAGGGGATTACATTTAGACATCTTACGCATTACTGGGTCCATTTACGCATTACAAGTGATAAATGTGAATAAGACTCAAAAACATTAATTTGGACTCAATTTCGAAGAGACCTGCGAAGTCTGGATCTCATCGCTGTGTGTTGTAGCAATATTGCTACTAAACATTTGGAGTGCCGTTAGGCACCAAGGATTGACGTCAGCATATTCAATACCGGTTCTACTGAGTGAATCATTAATAAGATCGTGCGGTTTTATATGGTTTTGTAATTTATTTTCATTAATTATTTAACCCAAATTAATGTTAAATTCGCATTGGCTTCCCGAAATTTAATGCTTGTCTAGAAATTTAGTCGTAGCCGCCTTCGAGAACAGTGTTTATCCATGTTCATCCATCACGCATTTTATATCTCGAATAATGTAGTACAAGAAAAATGATACCTTACAAACCCACATGCTATGATGGTGACATAGTCGAAAATGTGGCAATGTGGCTGACATATAGATGGACCGGGGGCCAGTTAGGTGTGACTGGAACAAAGATCCGATGGTCTGTGTGGGAACTTGAACCCTTCTGCTTCTCCTTCTTTCTCCATCTAAAAGGCGGATGAAGATAATAAGAAGAATGAGTCTAAGTTGGAGGATTGTAAGCCTATTTATGTTGCGGTGCCGATTTTCGAATTTATTGAGCTGGGAAACATTTTACTTACGAACAACGTAGTAGAAAGGTGCAACACTGAATGAACTTTGTGTGATGTGTCAAACGACCTACGCGGTTTAATAGTTAAGTGAATCGTTTGTAAGATATGCAATCTGATGTACGACTTAAGTAGAGGATAGTTCCGCCCAAAAGGAGACCAGCCATTGGTTAAGAACTGCTTGTAGACCGTTTTCTAAGCCGCCACCAAGCACATACATTCCTTTCTGATCAACTTCATTTGCACTACAGATGGAGAATTGAAGTAGAAGCAGCAGATTGGAAAGTAATATTTTGGCGGTTCTAGTAGAACTGGGTCTGTGAAATTGAAAACACCTTAATGCAATTGATTTATTATTCTTTTTGCAAAGCAGTTTCAAAGTGGAGGCGGATGCTCAATGCTCACTCACACTCCTATTTTATGAGCGGTGGCATGGAAGATTGGAAGTGGCTTAGCAGCCACCTCTGTCAGATGCACATCAATGAAGATGATGACAAGCTGTCATGCGGTAAAGCTTCCACAGCAATTTGTATACCACCGCCAGCAAGATACACTCCTCTAAAGGTTACTGTGGACGGAAATCTCTGAACAGGCAGAAGGCCTCTACGATGTTTGTTTCTTACATCAACTACTAATACGGGTCAGTCGGAGTGAGATCGGAATCGCCTTTCAGGCGCATCATATGGGAGTTGCACGCAAAATTTACGAGATGTTGAGAGGTAGAGAGTAGACGTGAGATAAAAGCGTATTGCAGACTTCGATTATGCAATCCCTCGTGCTGACTATGATAAAGAGCATCGAATGTATGCAGACATAAATGGCCTGTTAAGCAGTGTAACCGCATCCCAAATTTTCATCAACACTGGTTCGTTGCTCTTTTTTAAATGCCTCATGAGCGATCTCCACTGCATATGGGAGGCGTTTTGGCACTCAGGCGAATTAAAAAATCATCCACTTTTCATATAATCACCAAGTGGCGAATTCGGTACAGCCGTCGTTAAAATATCTATGCCATTGATTTGGTAAAGCTAGTGCGATGGACCTGCCTCAATGTCTTCTTGAGAAGAGGCAAAACGTTTCGCTACTGAGTGTAGTTATGCCAACCAAAGATTCCATGCTTGTATCTGTGTATTCACTTAGAAACCCTTATATTTCTGGTTCTTTTCTCAGGCAGTCAAAAAACAAGGCTGATTCGCCTAATTGGTAATTAGTTGTGGAACACTTTCACAGCTTACTTGCAATTAATGGGCTGACGACTGATGAAATAGCGTTCTGCTGACGACTAATCAGAATTGAAAGTCACTTAGCGTTGATCCGAAGTCAATCCATCGGGGCTGTCCAATGTATGTCTCATTGCTGTCTTGTAATCATGTATGGAATGTAAAATCAACTACGCAAGCTAATTTTGTACTCAAGTTAATGTGCAAAAGTATTGTTCAAGGACGTGCTTGAATGCGAGAAGATTCTATTTCACCATACAACAGGCGTTGAGTTATAAAATAGCATAAAAATAATTCAATATCGGATGAAAGTGACGTCTTGGTCTGCTGACATTAAACGTTTGCAACGATTTGCTTTCTTGTGCAATTTGCGTGCGAGTTCCGCTTTGATCCTTATCTTATCTCGTACAATCTCATTGGCTCAATGGTCTGCTAACCAACACTCGAGCGTCATGGTTGATAACTCTATAAATACTCGCAAGTAAACGACTCAGGCCGACGCAATGCTTTCAACCTTGTAAAGAACCAGTCGGTCAGTCAACTGGCCACCAAGTAAGTAATAGCAGCCGTTAAAAATCTGAACGCTTTCGGGTGTGTGCAGATGTCATTAGAAAACAAAAAAGCAGATCAATTTGAGCACAAATGCAGAGAGGCACGCATTAGTGGCAAGGAACAAGGGAGAACCATTAAGAGAACAAATGTTGTCGTTTTGAAGTAACCGCAAGTTACCTTATTTGTATTTTGATCTTGTCATTTTCATCAGCATCCTTCGGCGAATCAGCTCCAATCCTGTAACGGTCCACTGAAGCATATACTAACTTGTCGCTGCATTAAGTCATACAAGTTCTTGCACATTCCATCCTTACATCCACTTTAGTAGCCGCAATCCCCACCACAGCATCCCTGCCCACCAAGGGCCCCACTACCCCACACCTACTAAGTTCTCCTCTTAGTAGAATAGAATACGATACGCATAGAATACGATGCACGCAACACTTACAATCTCTTCCAAAATTATAGTAAAATAATTTTACATGCTTATAGCAAGCTTGAACAATGGCAAATGTAAGTGCAAAAACAGATTTCAAAACTAATTTAGAGAAGTTTAAGTGCTGCTGAGATAGAGTCATCGATGTAGCCATAGGTGCAGTCGTATAGATGCTAGCACAAAGCTTAAAACTCACCTTTTTCGATGAAATTTGTGCTTTGATCACTTCTGTCCAATCGTTCCAGCTCGATCGCTGCACCCACATGTAATATGCGTTGTGTCAGGAGCATAAAATAAACTCCCCTGTTTGGTACCGCGGTAAGGGGATCCAATGGAGCACTCCGGGGATTATAGTTAATAACTATGAGTCAGGCAATTTTTGCGCACATCAACTTCACTTTTGGGTTCACTTGGATTTTTAAGGCTGATACTAAAAGAAAGTCAAGGCTTGTGGCAGTAAAGGCGGGGCAGGAGTGCTAGAAATGCTCACAGACAAGCCATTTAAGTCCTTTGGTTTGATTTTGAATTAACTGTTATGTACCACCGTTATAAACAAGCCTACAAGCTAAGCTATGCAAGAAAGGCTCCAACATTTATGTTGGCTTTAGGTTGATACATGTTGTTTTGCATATTTTATCAAGCAGTTTACAAGACTTAACGCTAAAAATTTAATAAGCTCAGCTTAAGAATTTCTTCTAAGCTATTTCAGTTAAATTAAATCCAGTAATACCAATTTTTCCAAATTTCTCGCATCATTATTCAATTCGCGTCCGAAAATTTCCTACTGTATTTTAAGCATTTCTTTAATGATATACTTTTCAATGGATTGCAATTAGCTGAAATGGCAATGGCACGTCTTCTCATTTTGACAATCTACTGTCCATGTCAGAACGTCAGCATCAGCCAAACGGATAGGCAAACAGATCTACGTTTTGCCCACGCCTAAGCGAGAAGAATCTTGTCATATAAAAGGTGCGCAGAGCTCTAGCACAACTGCGTACTTTGATCCGGTGCATCGCCATTTTCAATTTTATCGTATTTCCCGTCTTTTGGTGGATACTCAGGCATGCCATACGAAAACTTCACTTTAACTGCTTCTTCATCTCTGTGTGTGTTGCTCTGTGATTCGAGAAATTCTCTACCAAATAATGAATGGCTATTATTGTAGCGTCTAGTACTTTCGTCATGTTATCAGAGCAGAACCTTTTGAATTTAGATCGGAAACTGTCGTAGGGGTGCGCCTTTTGCACCAACACCACAGAATCTACGTAATTTTTACCACTATTGAACTGATTATTATCAATCACTGTTTTTATGAGATGGGCTTTGACTGTAATGGGATCGACAGAAGTCAATAATCATAGGTTCACTGTATTTAAAAGTGGACTTTCTTAATTATGTTAAATACGCATAGCAACCTATTAGTTGTTTCGAATGTGCTATTTCTTAATCTATACAAAAAAAATTCATGGCAGCCTGAATACGTACTCGTTTCTCGAGACCTCTATCAAGTTCCAATTCTCCTGACTCGAATACTATTACGTACAGTGGGATGGACGGACTGACTTGCAATGGACCAATGTCCATCAATGTACATAAGGCCAAGATCAAAACCGTAAGTCACTTTTAGATGCTAGAAGTAAGTAAAAATGAGGCCACCCCTTGAAGCCAGCTACTAGGTGCATTTTCACTCGGCGTATCCTCTGCAAATTATCGTCGCCTCTAATCAAAACATCCGCTTTAAAGGCCTCTACTTCTGCTATTTAGCTATATCCTCATTTTCTGATGTATTACATATCCAGCTTCCGAAAATTGGCATTATTCGTACTCAAGCATGCGCATCATAAGTCAGAGCAATCGTTGACAGTGTTTTGTATTTTTCTATCCGTGTAAGTCTTTACTTTAAGCGGACGTATAGATAATAATCCGTGGTTAGTTTTGAGTCTCTATCCATCCAAATCGTATGTTACGAACTTCAGAAGGCATTTAAGCTTCCCATCCTCTGCCATTTCACTTGCCTAGCTTCATAATCACGTCCAACAGCAGGACACTGTACAGTGCATATATTGCTTGAATAACACATGAAAGAGTTTACATGTCATCAACCCCTTCAAAAAAAAATATCATTAAGGACTAGCCAACTAGGTAAATGCTTGTTCTGCATTCTTCCCTTTCATCCACCTGTCTTCATTAATCTCCGAGTCCTCCAAGCATTCGATTTCTTTGGATAATATTTTTAGAAGGCAAATTTTATTCAAGAATTATCGTTCTTCGTTTTAGACACCTTTATTATTAATTTTCGTGCCCAAATGCTGTTTATAAGCTTCCAGATGTACTGCCTTCAAGAGTAAAGCGATATTTAACAGTTGAATTCAAATTATCGCTTTCGTGTAATCCCAAGCCTTCAATAGATGTGCGGCATGCGAGGTTTTTTAGTCGAGCATTCATAATTGATTGCTGGAAACAGGTGCAGAACTTCTTCTCATAATTTTCAAATAATTCTAAATGGCAAATCTTTTGTTATTTTTATATTCTACCTTCTTACTACGAAAGTGTTAACTACTTTACTTTAATTTGTTCTCGATAGCAGTAGTTTTCAGTGGGAGGATTATACAGCTAAGGACATAGTCAAGATTCTCCTACCCACTTTCCTTAATGAAGTAAAGAGCACTTGTCGCCATGCACCTGCTTCAAATTGTAGAGTTTTGACAATGCCTATATGCTTCATGGGTGCTCTACTCTCTACTACTCTCTACTCTACTACTTTTTCGCTGCACCTCTTTGAATGATTAACGCATTTTAATCTGACGTCCCCTGCGCCCGTTGCGTCATAAATTGAGGTGGTTCAAAGTTGCAGAATAGTTCTTCAAAAGCCAGAAATCAAATCTTCTCATTGCACACACAAACACTAAGTGAAATTATATTTGACATGCATCATAATGATTGTAGTAGCAAGCCTAGTAAAAAGACATTTTGGCGCATTCGCCTGCTGGTAGTATGCTACGTAGTTAATATAAGTTATGTACTACGCAGGTGTAAGTGATGAAAATTCCCAGCGTATGTTGTGTTATCTGCTTCCACGCCTTCCCCATTACGGCCACACTTTAACTCCAATCAGTAAAGTAAGCTGTCTCTAATATTTACTAAAACAAGGGAGGATTTTTAATTTGCGCTCATTTGTACCAACTCAAAAGAGGTTGCTTTTTTCGTTGTGCTGACCCGGTTAAATTCCCCTTACTCAAAAGCCTCTACTTTGGCTTGTTAAAGACTTCTCCTAATTTGACAATATATGTTGAAGCTCATTCACCGCACTGTTTTGCGCACTGAGTTGAGGGCCTGCAAGGTAAATGCGGCACAACCATCTAATGTGACAGCGAGTGGTTAACAATCATTGCATACAAAAACGGAAAGCAGTTCACTGCATCATATTTTGCCAGGTGCACACTATTTCATTTGAATTTACTCTAAAGCGCAAATAACCAGCAGTTTGATGTCTTTGGTAGATCAAAAAATTCAATGCTGAGTGGAATTCGGAATGTAAAGGCACTTGACAATTCGGGATCCGGATAGTATATGCCTTAAAGATAATGAAGGCACGCTGTATCAGTGTTGCTATTTGGCTTCCTTCCTTTGTCAGGTGCCATTCACGTCCACCCATTAATTGCTGTAATGTCATGGTTTAACTGTGACAGTGCCACTAACAAGCGAACCCATTGGTTATCCAAATGCAATCTCTCTTGTTAATTTTGGCAAGTTTTGCCTTGGTGCAATAAAGTGCATGTTTATATATGTCATAAGAGCTGATGAATAGAGAGCGGTGTACCAAGGATTTAAACAAATCAGAGGAGATTGCAGAAACAAAAGTGTAGCTGTTGCGAGGTGGCGCATTTCATGTTCCAACAAATTCTAAATTTGTCCGTTTAATTTGCAATCATAAGGCACCAATCTTTGAATGGCTGCCTGATGCTGAGTTTGCTGCTGGACCATTTACCTCAAGTTTTTAAGTTGGTCGCCTTTAATCTTTACTCGACGAATGCTCTGTAAAACATTAAAGATTACGCAGTAACTGGGTCTCAAATTTCACGATTTTATTAAGCCGCTTATGGCTTTAGGCTGATTTATTTGCCATCGCTTAGCAAGGGGCATTAAATTCTGGTCATCTTCAGTTCCACTGTTGCCACATCGCCATGATATTATGGCCTCAGTAAAGTAGAGATAGAGATGGTTGAATTTATGCGTAAAGCAAATGGTTTGTAAACTTGGATTGTCGCTCCTTTTAACGCTTACAAAGGAAAGGTTTTGAGCCAACTCAATGCAGGGTGGCGAGCTTTGTAGATGACAGAGATATAAAATTTGATTGGCATGAGATTCTTTTACATTTAGAAGCCTTTGTAATAGGAAATCGACATCAGAGTAAAACCTAAAGAGAGGAGAGTGACCAACAGGATTCAACTAAATTGTGGGTGATCAGTTTGCCATATCGTGTGGTCCTTCGTCCGAGGTTGCGTTGCAGCCGGCGACACGTCTCAGTCACTTTTCTCTAACTATTTCATCACTTCCTCTCGTCTATCTATCTAATGTCGAGCAGAACCCAGACCATGCAAAGGATTGGATTGCCGCATGGTATTTCCGCTTACGCCGCTCTTTTTTGCCGAATATGCTATGAATCAAGTGAAACCACGTTTGATCGGGATTCGGAGCCTCGTGGACAATTAATTGCGCCATGTCTGTGTGACGGAAGCATGAAATATGTCCATCAGTGGTGTATTTAACACTGGACTGAAGTCAGTCGGTCCAGGAAATGTGAGCTGTGCCATTTCAGGTATAGCGTGCGCAGACAGGCTAAGCAGAATGAAGAAATGAGGCTGAGGAAAGTAAGGAAGTGCCTTGTGCATGCATATTAGGCAGCTCACGTTTCAAAAAATTTCTTGCAGAGTAGCCAATAGTCATACGTCCTTCTGTTTTGATGTAAACCATCCGCCATGCATTTACCCACTATTAGCGCAGTCTATACTATTAGGGCATTTTCGTAGATGTAACGAATGGCGGTTTTGTCTTTCAGTGGAATTTCTACGCCTTCGAAGTCTTTGTGCTGCTCCTCACAGGCTGGTCGATTTGGTCGAGTGTTGCTGCCTTCGCCAATGCTCCCTCAGGACTTTTGTGCTCACCATTCTTCCCTGGATTCATTAGCCTCATTATTGACGGTTTTGTCAAGGCTTCAGTCTTTTGGATTTCAGTCTAATGCAGACTCACAAAGGCCTCGTGCCGAGCAAAATACGTCTACGTAGCGCAAGAACCTTCCAAAAGGCGAATCGCAAGGTCGCGTCGAACTGCAAGGGCTTGGGGTTGAGGAGAAGCTACTTTCAGCCGGACTTTTTCTAGCCTCCCGCTATGCTTAAATGGTTGTTTTTTATTCACTCTACAACTAATCATTTGTGAAATCACTATGCAAAGTAAATATTTTCCGCATTGTTTGCAATTTTTAGAAGGAATGTGATTTGGGCTTCATACAACACAGACGAAAGGGGAAGTAGCAATTCCAGTTGTGGGTTTTAGTTGAACATCAACTCACGGATTCAAGTGTTTCCTCACTGAATGCAGCTGGCGAGATCATGCTACTCTTTGAGGACCCCACCAGCAGTCGCTGGGCTGAATTTAATGCCGAAAACGTTGTTGCACCTCCGATTTGTGAATTTGTTATAAAATATTCAAAAAAGCTTGTTTTTGCTTCAGTTCTCTTCTTTTTCCCATTAGGTAGTGTCTGACTCACGCTAGTGAATGTTTAGCGTTTCCCAAAGGACCTATTCCGCGTTTTTTTAAATTCGCACAAGCAGACGAATGTGTTTATTGGGACCTAGCTTGTTATAACTGTGAATGAAGGTCTGCCACTACATGTTCAGACTCAGCTATGTATGCCATAAGGCATGATCACGGGATTCGCCAAGCTGACACACCCTTGTTCTTCCCTAATCGCAGAATAGAAACGTCCAGCAACCACGACAATCGCAATTCTTACCCAACTTGATGTAATATCGCCTTTGTATCAAAACCACAGCTACTCAAACAGGAATTAGGCGCAGCTTATTTGTGTTAGAACTCGATACTTACTGTGCAACACCTAAAAGGGTCCCTAGCCATAGCCTTGCATCTGTGGATATTTGGTGTCCAGATTTTCAAGTGGAAAAGGTGCCATCCCTGGTGCTAATGCCACTTTTGTTACAGCCATCATCGGATTATATCTCAGCTTAATTAGCAAAGCAAACAGTGTGCTTTTGTTTAAGATGCAAGTCGAATGGCATTAAAATGGAGTTGTTTTATTTAGAAGTATCCCACCTTCTACTGCTAATTACCACACTGATCTCCAGGACAAGAAAATCATCGAAATTGAGCATTGTGCTGCATCACTAACGCTAGTTGAATGTGATCGTTTAATGAACTTTTGTAGTGGCTCTTTGAATTATGAACAGTCAACTTGAAGGCTTGAGTCACTGGTTCTGTTCTTCCAATATGACGTTAAGAGGTAGGCAAGCATGGTGAACTACATACATAAGCACAGAAGGTTTGATGAAGGACGCTAAGCATGTCCTTAGGAGAATGAGCCGCCCGCATTGTTACTGCGCAGGTGTTCTGAAACGCATCGCAAACCACTGTAGAAGAATGGAATAACAAAACAAAGAAGCAGTCACAACAGTCTATGACTATCTTCTGAGGCTTGTTCGGTATGTATGCGCATATACCACTGAATATAAACCTGACATTGCTAGTCATTACATCTTTTCAAGGATAAGGCATTCGTGGCGCAGATGCTGAGAAGACGATGATCCGGATATTTAGAGGGTAGGAGGTGCTGGACAATCATATTCATTGGTGGAACTAAGCAATGGAATCGTTACAACTTCAACGGAGAATGAGGATTGCCATTCATTGCACTAAGAAGGAGATCGAAAACGCAAGGGCTAAAGTGTCCCCGCAGATGACGCAGCAGCAATAAAAATGAAAACTCTGTTAAATTAACAACGGTCTGGAAAAGTTTAAAGTGAACTATTTCACTGTGATGGAACAGAGAAAGTGACAAATCAATAATCTCTCAGCCCATTGAGGCACTTGATTATAGCTTTGGTGATTGCCTCATGTCTGCTTGTCATACATATCAGCACTTCCATTTACCATTAACTGGATTTAAATTCCAGCGTTGGGAACCTCTTCAATTCCTATGCAGCATAAATCTTTGCATTTATTTTACAAAAAGATGACGGTTTATACTTCGAGACTATCGCAATGTTTTTGCTCTTATGAGTGACAGGAGAGCTGGTTTTGTGCATCTGGAGCTGCAAACTGTGATGGATCAAAAGACGGATTAAAATAAACTTCAAAGAATGCTGTGATGAAAACAAAAGTACGCCACCAACTGTCTAGTTCAGCCATCAGTTTCAACATTTGTGGAATAAGACTCAATATGGCTTGATTAGTTTCATGTCAACAGGCTCACAAATCAGCAAGCCTAGATGGAAGGGGTTGAAAGCTGTAATAGCCTAGTTCCGCCAGTACTATATGGAACGAACATGGAAAAAGCCAAGGAAGAGTGTTCGGATGCCAACAAAGCTGTGAAGCCACTTACCGACTATTTTATTTTGCACATGATCTAATGCTCTATTCGTTGTGAATAAAGAGCATATCTATTTTATTGCAATCTCCTTTACTACAAGACCAATTCTCTCATTAACGTAAGGTACTCTCTCCTATGCACTTGGCTCAATGTAACACCTAGTTCACAAGCAAGTAATGAATTTTGGCAAACAATCACGCTTTTGGATTGTGTCTTCTTTAATGTTTTTGCATTGGCAAGTGATGAGAGAGCTGTTTTGGTATGCCGAATGCTCTGAACTGTGTTGGATCATATGGTGAGATAAAAGGAACTTCAGAGGGTTTCATAACGTAAAAAAATCACATCAACGACAATCATTATTAGTTATCGGTCCCGATATTTGTGAAAATAAATCGTAAAATGGTAAGAATAAGCAGATGATAGGAACCGAACGCGAAATGCAACATGGTGGAGTAACGACTCGACCAAGAATGGCGAGATATAAAATTGCATCTGTTGAAAGGTTTAAAAACCGGTGCAAGATCTGCTGTGTTAAAGTTTCAGCGTAGGAAGTCTCCGATTTTACGAAAAAGTGTTCACACTAACACAAAATTAACAATTAGGAAAGCAAAGATTTGGAGAATTGTTAAATGTGTTGCAGAAAATAAGCTTACTATACATGACTAATGATGAATAATTGCCAACAGGGTGCAAGGCATTAAATACAAGTAGATACTTTTAAAGTGTCAAGGGGCAGAAAGCTGCAACGGATCATACGACAGCTTCAAAGTATATGATGGTAAAACGAAAATTCCACCTGCATAAGCTCACTTGCATTGCTCTGCAGACAATGCATTAAAGCAGATTTATCAGCCCTCTTGGGCTGGATGCACACAATCTTAAGACAAATGTTGGAAACTTTTTTATTCACCGAATTAACCTGGATTTTCTGTGGAAGGCCTAAATAAAGCAGCAGCAGAGGACAAAATGTTTGATGGTAATGGTCATGTCTTGATCTTCAGAAGAGTGGCTGCTGAGGTTATGCGGTAATATGCATATCATTCTTCGAGTGTGAACCTCTTGCTTTAATTCTAAGTGAAGTTTACCCCTAGGGAGGCGCATTACAAACTCAAATATTTACAATTTCTCTGCTAATTTATGCTTGTCTAAAAGGAGGCAACATGTGACGTCAGTTAAGCAGGATTGAGCGTCAGCTTCGTTTTTCATTAAGTGGAATCATGTGAACACTTTCGCCTTTATTAAGTCATCGGAAATTGTGTGCAGACTTAAGTATTGGTTTACAATTGGGGCGCTTCACTTTGTCAGTAAAGTCAGTTACCAAAACGATAGAACACATTCTCCAGACGTCTTGGCCAAAATCTCGCCCATCAGTCGAGAGGATGCAAATATTACGACGGCTCTCCGCTTTTATCGTTCCAGTCACTGATGCAGTGAAAGCCTCCAGCCATAGAGTGGAAGCATTGTTCGTTGATTAACCTCTGACGAGCAAGGGCCAACCCTACTCCATTCATAGGTCATCATCAAACAGTTATCCACCCACCACCCAACCCACACGTCTAAAGCTCACGCCACGTCAACTCTGGATGATTATGCTCGCTACTCGTGAGGAAGCAAGCTTTCACTTGCTGAAGGTAAATAAACAACTCGAAGGCATGCAGTACAAACTGCCTCAGACACTAGCCGAACTAAACAAATGGCAAACTTTACGGTGTTGCAAAATCTACACTTGAGGTAATCAACACCCTTCTCAGCCATCAGACAACCACATTATTACCCACTAACCAGAGCAGACGACGACAACGACAACTAGGACAGATCTAGTTGAAATGGCCGATACATAGGAAGACATATCTTCCTGTTGGAGCACTAGTGGGCGAATGAAACCAATCATAAAAACTTGCACCTTCTAAGGGTCGGCGAAATCCAGACACCAAAACAGCATTCCATCTTTGGACAGTACAGAAGAGTTGACTGTTACGCACATTATGGAAAAGGATACAAATGTATCGTGTGAAATAGGCTTGCCTCTAGCACCAAAACGCGGTTGCCTTATGGTAAGGGTTTACGCGAACAAACCTATTAAGTGCTAATAAGCACCACACCTCCGAAATTCTGCTTAAAGCTTTCGAGGAATCAGGTTATTTGGAGTTCATTGACATCAGCTGTTTCCACGTTTTACCACCTTCAAGCAAAGCATTGTCATCCAAAACATGAATTCGTTTGCGAATCCTTGCTCAATTCACTTCGCAAAGCGCGAAGAGGAAAGTGAAAAACCAAACAGCATTGAGTTTAAGAAAATAATGCACTCCCTCTGGAGGTCTGAGCATGGTTTACCAATTGAAATTTAAAATTTTTTGACACACGCTACTACTGAGGTCAAGAGGGCCTAGCTGGTGCGTGGCTGTGGCTTAGAAGGCAGCACATCGAAAACTACTTTTAATACTCCACTCGACTTTTGGAATGCGATTTGACATAAAATATTAGTTTGCAATAGTAAACAAAATCTACCGAAGTTTCTTTTAGATAGTTTGCCCTAATTTACATGGTATTATGTTATGGTTCAATCGCATGAATAGCTAAGCGGTGGAAGGATAAACTGAGTCTGTTAACTGCATTTATCCTCAGCTGGCCTTATTATCCGGATGATAGCCATCAATTCCTTTTGTATGCATTATCGAACAAACGAATTTTCATCTTTTCTGCACGCATATATCACCCTTTTTATTATTTTCACACTTCTGAGTCCTCCACTTTGCATTTACGACATTCTGATTACTCTACAACACCTCACATTTTTGTCTACACTAGAACTGCCCAACTGCTTCCTAGTTTTATTCCACAATGGAGAATTTACTGCTGTGTTTTAGCATCCCTATTCTTGAGACCTATTTGCTTTTTACCAATTACATTTCCTTTGCCATCGCGACCCATCAGCGTGGTATTATGATGTTCTCAAGGTCGTCGCCATCCCCTCCTTTTGAGACAAAACTTCTCCACCATGAAGCACTGCAATGCAACATCAACTCGTTCTTAAATAGCTCAAACGAATCGGTTTGCTACAATGCATGCCACGTGTTTGCTTTAGGAATAATTTGCCCAAAACTCAACCGCACACAAATATTGAAGCTAATTTTTTAACCAAAACTGTCCGCTAGACTTGACACTACAGAGCTCGGACTTCAAAAACAAATTATTGCTCACATAGCTGGTGCCTTCACTTCACTCTCATCCTGACAATTCTGGCCTTATGGAAATGCGTTTCAGGTTATTTCTAGCTTAATATTTCTATCCCATGCCTGCTACACAATGCACAACTTTCAGCCTTATTCTGTTTAAAGACCAGTGTCGACAATTGCAAGGAAGTATCAATGCCATACCAGCAAGGCAGGTGAAAGGCCAGCAAGTCAACACATCTATGGGCAAAGACAAAAGATAAAAAGGACCGCAGATGCACCAACAAATGTTGTCCAAAGGCGCTCAATAAACAGATCGCCTACAATAATCTCCATCCCGTCTGGTTAGTTTCATCAGCGTATCATTCAACTCCATACAGTTGCCCAGTGGTGGCACTGGCTACCACGTCTGCTTGATAGTAGCGCGTGCTAAAATGACAACGCAACAACACTTGGAGCCGCCTGCAGAGGAAACGGTGCTACCATATTGATCAAGCAGTATGCATCCTTCCCTCATTCCTGCCTACTTGGCATGCATGCCCACTACCAGTGCTATCGACAGTTAACTGCGAACCAACAAAACACGAACAGTTCTACACCACCTTAAGCGAAATATGCCGCACCTGCCACACGGTCATACGAATGGGCTACAGCTAGCAAACCTTCAATCCACAATAGAACATCTCTACCACCAATCCGTACATACGTACTGCAGCTTTCTCAGCTTTTTCCCTCCCTGAAGACCAGAGGAGACACCATACTCGGGCAGAATACATACACGCACACTCAACATACCACTCCGAAAAGATACAACGATGACGCAGTTAAGTGACCTCATCACCAAAATCTGTCATTCAACAAACTACCAACGCATAACACAGTCCACTTCACCCTGTCCAACGCCACTGTCCGTACTCTTCCCGGTGGGGCTACTACGTCGTCGGTCTCCTCATCTCCCATGCTGCGAGCCCATCCCATATAGGATAGGGAGAAATGAGCTAACCATCACGTGTGTCTATCACCAGTAGAGGAAATGTTGACCTAAAAGCCATTAGTCAAATTCCTGTCAACGGTACGGCATCACAACAACTATGGTGACAGTCATTAAGCTTTGGTATGGCTATCGGTTTGAAATCTACTGCCATATCGTAAACATACAAAGACAAGCGCAACTACTTGTCTCAGATGGTGGAAATACACTCAATACCATCAACTAGCAGATGGCCGTTAAATAACACACCCACACGCGCACACGAGAATCCTCAAATCGCATTTTCGTGTGGCACAAGCTGCATAGGGGGAAATCTTCGGAAAATAGTGGAGCATGAAGTTGTTGGACATTCTTATTTCTCCGACAAATTAATCACCCTCGAGCAACAAGTGGTCATCCCACTCACCGCAACACCCACATGTGGGCGTCATTGAAATGCCCCCTGGATACGCACCGATAACTCGCGTCCTAGGCCTCAAGCACTAGGCAAGCGATTATCGAATATGACGATGAATTGTACAGAGAATCATTTGTACATATCAATGCATCACAACTACACTTCCAATTACTCCACACCTACTTCACATCGGCATCGCCTCATGCCAAAGTGGCAAAAGCGACAATACCTGAACATCTTAGGTTTAACAAACAAGCAAAAACAATCATTGTAAGAAGATGAGAACGTCTGATTCAACTTTCCCAACATGATTACCAAGTTACACGTTTGCTCTTGTTTCGTTCCCGCGTGGCACTCATACCACACCCAGTCTCTCATAAGGCCTCCAAGCACAAAGCCCCGCCTCTTATGTCCTGCACAAATGAATAGCCCACGGTGAGGAAGGGACCTTTAGACACAATCAATTAGTCGAACGGTTGCGACTCCGCAGCTGTCGACGATGAGTGCAGTCTCTGTGACTTCTTACTGACTGGCTTTTACATCCACATTCCCCCTTGCCATTGCCACCGACGCCGAAGATGGGTGTTGCTGGCAGCCTGCATTAGGAAAAGGCCAGCACAACTAGCGACTCAGATTTCAACCAGTGATGTAGATCTTAATGAGTAATTCCAATGCGAAGTGTACAACAAGCGCAATCGAATCTATCGACATTCCGACTTTTGCCATGCGCCAACTGTGAAAAGATTTGGCGATCTAGGGCAAGGGTGAAATGCTGTTCGTTAGCGCTTATATCAAAACCATTAGTGCAAAAAAGAAGTGACAACAATTCGTAACTTGAGATTCCTTCTCACCCTGGCAACTTTTGAAGTAGTGGCAAAGGAGAGATTCATATTTGGTGTTAGCCGATAACGCCTCTGCCCTTATAACAAACGCTTCACTGAGGGAAGCAAACTTCCGTCGAATCCAGGGTCTCAAATGTCCTTAACAAAAAGAAAAGCCAAATGCTCGATATATCCCATCTACATTCAACAAAGTGTCCTACAGTTGCAAAAATTTACTGTTAACAAAACGGGTCGTTCAAAACATTACTGCGAAAGTCTTAATTAATCGCCAAAACCATTTCGTAGCATAAAAAATTACTGCGAATCCGCACCATACCTAAAAAACAAATAAACCTTAACAGCAACTTAATCTTTTCCTTCGTGTTTAGCTTGGCAAATAGATGCGTGCAGAATCGGATAAATAAGTACATACGTATGCATAAGTACTTCCTAAAACGACTGAAAATAATGCAAAAACTAAGTAGACTCCCAACCTCAACCACAAATTAAGTCTTACTAGCAAAAAGTCATTGCTATCAAAACAACAAACCATCCAACGTGAATAGTAATATCAGTTTTTCCGAAGTACCTGACTGGCTCACACCATGAATTGGACAGATAACAAGTGGTCCCCATAGGGTAAATACAAAGCACTCGTACGCCAAGTCGCGATAATATGGAACTTGGCAATGCATTTGAACACAATTGGCACATTTACGCAAAAAGCTGCAGCCCTGCCGCACATAATTTATTACAAATTACTGTTTTATTCTAGCAATCATTAACATCACTTTGACGCACTATTGCATAATCACTGGCACAGTTAATCCTGCGTAAATGCTAATGACCCCGCTGACGGATGAATGGATTGACTTCCTTTATTCTCCCTTTATGTCCTGTTATAGCACGAACTTCGCTTGCATCAATTACTAAAGAGGACTGGGGTGAAGAAACATGTATTTAGCCCTGATTTGTAACCCTCGCACGAAATATTGAAATGAAGTGGTTTATGCTGAATTATACCTGAGTACAGCTAGCATTTTCTCTAAGACAGTGTAATTCTATCTAAAATGCAAAGTATTTAAGATCTTAAGGTTGATAGCAATACCTATTGCTAGAGTTTGCTTTTTTCATAGCGAATAGCCTTTGCCCGTGACCAGCGGCATGTATAAAAATTTGGGATTTGGTGAGGTCGTCATTGCGGTGTCTGGCTTGCGCTTTGCTTTAAAGGGGGCAGATACGTGAGTATCCATTATAAAGGGTGTTTCACTTGTTTACTTTGTGCATGTTCAGAAGCATGGATTGGCATGAAAGTGTGGTCAGGGATTTTTGGCTTGTTGCATTCATGGTCCCTGTATTGCCTGTGGTGGAATGCTCGAATTCTGTTGTCTGCTTTGATCCAATGTTATTATCGACAATGGCCTTGTTAGCATAGGAGAATTGTCGCAGTATGGTTAAGTTTGCCTATTCTGGTGGATGCGAGTTCTTTTCAAATTAA
Organism: Taenia hydatigena; assembly: GCA_036345935.2. NCBI lineage: Eukaryota > Metazoa > Platyhelminthes > Cestoda > Cyclophyllidea > Taeniidae > Taenia > Taenia hydatigena. The sequence goes on from JADWOT020000003.1 coordinate 4,063,755, forward strand.
GACAAAAGGCGAGGGTTCGGGTTTTCTTGTTGGTTGCGCGTCTCATTTGTATGCACGAAGTAACCTGTCGAAATATTCTAGACGGCTCTAAGGTGGCATTTGAGATTCTACAATAATTGTTTTAAAAAGCCATAAAATTGGGACGATGAAATCTTAACCTTGGTTTTTCGTGCTACAAGTACGGACAAATCTATCCGAAAGAGTTGGCAAATGATACAGCATTTGTAGAATATGGTTCTTAGTGCCTTACTCTGGCCTCTAATGCGTCGACGAATTCGAAATGTGAACTTTTAGTAATTCCAGCAGTTAAACGTGAAGGTTTGCTTACAAGAAAACAGTTCACGATGTCTCCTTTCCTATGGCCCAGTCCAGATAACTGTTGTTGACTTTGATGAAATGAAAAAGCAAGCACTCACGTGCTGACTTTGGTTAGTAAACCTAGAAGCTTAATATTTTTCGATGGCTTTAAACAGGCTGTAATGCAACTCACACATCTTTTCACTGATTGTAAAAACAAGTACTACTGACAATATTCTGTTGTTGGGGTTAGAAATGATGCATTAGGATTTAGTCATCAAAATGCCGAAGCGTCAGCTTGTACTTTATTTCCGCTCTGCTATCTGATTTACGCTTTTTATTGCAGTTGGTCAATGCTAATACAGAGTTGGAAGAATTTCTTCATGAGAGCGCTTTCTTCGTCTCCTCGAAATGCCTTTGCCCCTCGTTTCTCAGCTGTAAGAGTTAATGAGGACGTCCACTCTGTACGATACAGTCATTGGAAGGTTGAAAGAGTCTGCGCTCCTTCATTGTCCATATTGACAGCATGCAATTCATTCGACGCTCCCTGCATGGGGCTGCGAATTACAGTCTCATGGCAACAAGTACGTGCGTGGAGGCGAACAATCAAAAGTCTGTTTTTTTCGGTCGAACTACGGGTGTCAACTACTCGACCCCTTTCTCATCTCTTTGCTGAGTCGTGGGTGCAGCTGATGTTTTGATGACTGTCGGCCAGTAGTAGCTACAGTAAGTGTTTGCACCCCCCCTCCCGCACCAACGCCACTTATGTGATGTCCTTATTTTATTTAAATAGGCTCGACAACAACCATGTATTGTTGGTTCCTTATAGGCTTGTAATAATTGGCTGAATTTAAGGTAGTAAGGTAGACGTGGGAGCTCTTTTGGTAAGGGAATGCACTTGTTTTTGTGAACAAGTTTTTGATGTCGACTGGATAATGAAGCATTTGGGCTGTGGTAAACCTGTTGTAAGTTATATTGCGTGAGCTAGTCATCTGTAGTGTGCTGTATGCATCGTTTATATTTATGGTGAAATGCAGACGCAGTTGTTGACAATGAATCGTTCGCTTGCAAAAGACCGAACGCTGGTGATGCCTTCGATCCGTCTACTCGATGGGGTTTCGGCGCAACTGGGGGACGTTTGAGAGAAACTTCTTAAGGTTAGTCAATCGGTGGAAGGGAAATGCTACGCCTAGAGAGCAGTTCAAGACCATTCTTCACTGCTACAATGCTTGCCTATGGGAAGGCACGTACACGAGATCGTGGGGAGATTAGAGAAGATCCGGCTTATAATGTGCACTACTGAAGCAGGTGTCTTTTATGCATCATAGGAACCAGGCGGAGTGCAGACACAGATGCATTGCCGGAGGATGACGGAGCCTCAGTGGTGGTGGCTACGGTACGTAGAGAACTGGCGTCATCGTGTGTTTAGTCGGCGGGAGTGCTGGAAGCTGTCATTCGGGCTGCCTCAGTGGTACAGGAAATAAAACTGACAGACACGGACGCGGAGCCTTAATCGAGTGCAGGCCATCGCCACGGAATCGGAGGCGAGGGAGTCTGAGTTCCTAGTAATGACTGTTGTCTTTCGTCCCCTACTATTGTAAGCCTTCATCGTTCTCCTATTTGCCCATTCATGACGAAAAGTACTCAGCCACTTCATGTTAATTTGTATCCCGTGTTCACATAGCCATCCATCATTTGTTCTTAATCGCTTTATTTTCTTCGTTCACTTCTTACTTCTGTACTCAACTCAACAATTTAATTTTAAGTACTTGATGTTGCACCGATTCTTCTGATCAAGTCGTTTGGTAGATTTTATACTCCTGGATTAGTCGCGTGTTTTGGGACTGCCTAAATGTTTGCCTTCCCGATGAAATATTGCAGTGATTAGGTGCACAGTGTCTCCATTGGTGAGGCACGTGGTTGAAGTGTAGAGGTGTTAATATGTTTGAGATTGGAAGGGGTTGATTTGTTCCAGGTGTGCGTAAGCACCACTAACTTAGTCGAGTCTGATGCAGCTGTCTAGTCTCTTGTAGCTCTCAATGAGTTCGTCCTACTGGTGGACAATGGTAGCCACAGACAATGCGCGCACGTCTAGCTAAAGAGCAGATCTGGGAGAGTCAGTGGGCAATCGTCTGCACATTCAATGTGTGCTTACCACTTGAGGGAGTGATTTGGGTGAGAAGGCAAGGATGAATGCGTTTTATGTGGAGGCGAGAGGGGGGAGGGGAAAGGGAGGGTGGAGGGTCAATGCGTGTAGCATTCCTTTCTTCCCGTATAGGCATGGAATGCAGATGAAAGTGTTGAAGCAGTAGCACTGGACTCGCGTGATGCTATTGGCTGGACCAAAAAACATCTGGCCCATGATGGATGCACTCTTGTGCTCTTCTCTGTTTGCACACCAGCTGAGACCAGTGTGTGCTAGCACCTTCTGGTCTTTCAGGTGGAGTTTATGTGTGAGGTAGGGACCAAGAATGCATGTGTGCATGGTCAGCTTCGGGGCCACCCTCGAGTCGGCTGGCACGGTCGCTTTGAGGACGTAAGTGGCACTGGATATTTGCAGACGGCGGGTCATGAATGCCGGGAAGGTGTCTGACGATGACGGTGGTAGGAGAGACGGGATCATACAAGAGAATGCCTGCAAGTGTCCTGAGTGAAAAGGCTTGTCAAATCGACTATGAGGGTTGTTATGGCCATAGGAGGGAAGGAAGGAAGGGAACGAAGTCAACGTTGAAGCGGATGGTATGGCGAAAGATGGTACCTTTTCAATGGTGAGTCTTGGGGGGAGTGAAGGAGAGTGAGGTCCTCCAGTTCCACCTGTGCCTTGTGGAAGACGTCTCCACTTCTTATTGTAGCATTAATGCTTTTGGCAATGGCGGTTTAATGCGTAGCTGAACTCAGTACTTGCTGTCCATTGGAGATTTGCAGAGTACATAAATGAAGGAGAGGACGGTTGAGAGCTTATGCGCTTGCTGTGGAGGTTGACGGTATCGATCCTGGGATTTGTGGTTCTGTGTGTTTTTTTTTTGGATTCTAGCACTCAATTGGATTTTCTTTAAATGCGTTCACTGCTGACGATACTTACCTTTACTACTGTTTCGGATTCACACACTTATCTTACCTCCTTCCACCAGTTTTGTTGTGGTTCATAATGCATCATTTTTCATGTCTACCTAGTCGCTGTGCTACTGATGGGTTTGTAAGTAGCTAAGACTAAGGATTCTGTGAAGCACTTGCTAGCAGACGAGTTCGAATGCTTCAAAGACACGTCAAGCATTATTCTTTGGGGTTGTGGACATCTAAAGATTAGGCGCACTGTCAATTGCCTGCCACATCAAAGAACAGAACATACTTGTAGTTAATCGTCCTCTGTAGTGTTAGACGTCACATGCGGAACGACAATTCAATTGAGGGGAGGTTACACGTCGTCATCATTCAGCCCGGTAGCAACAAACCACCTCTATGTTTGCTAATTTTCCACCGTACAATGCAGATGCGCGTCGTGAAGATGTTATCCTATGAGGGCGGATATCTTTAAGACATAAGTGTTGATCACCCGTTGTAAGCACCTGCGACAAGTGGGTTTTGGGAGGAGGGGGCGATTATTCGAGAGGAAGGATCAGTGTCTGACATCAAAATGAGTCCAGTTTATGTCTATGCAAATGTGGCATTGCGCTCAACAAATGATTCGAAACAAGAGGACGAAAGAACTGTGTGAATTTATTAAATTAAGGTCGAACGCGGATGTGCATTGCATGAAATTGGGCTGGAAGAAGCACAGTCACTACAGCTCGAGGTGTGATTAGCTGTAACAGGTACCACATCTGTTGAGACGCAATGAATGAACTTCGGAATAAGCAGTTTTGGTGGTGATAGGCTCATCGGTTGCCTTCGCATGATCACTTCCCCATCAATGTGTGCATAATGCGTACGATTGTGGAAATGGATGCAACTCGAAATGTGTGCAAGTCTTATACTTTCTAACTCGAGTTGTTCTGCTCATTGTTAGTTGCTTTTGGGCGAGAGCATGTCCATCGAATTTGCGCAGCATCGGACGAAGAACCGGTGATTCCATTGCTGCGAGGCTGAATGTGGGTCAGGTAGACACTGGCAAATCTTGCTTATGCAAGGCATGAATGCTCGCTTCTTGCTTTTACATCTCCTTGTGTGATATTTTCCTTTATTTGATTAAAGTTCCAGTGTTCAAAATAGAGCTCTACAGACAAGATAAAAGTGAGTAACAGCTCTTAATAAGGCGACACTATCCTCTGACAAATCTAATGAAAGCTCTCACTCTCATTTCAAGGACAAAAAGCTAGCCATTCAAGCAATTCGTACTTAACATGTTGATAGGAGTGCCTTGACCTATGTTCTACGTGACTATAATCCATGTTCTATCCTTAGTCAGTAGAAGAGTAAAATCAAGCTGGGCTGTGTCCAATGCCACTCTTATAAGTCGTGAAATTGTCATCTGATGAAGAGGACAGTCATGTCTCAGTTATCCACCAATCACAAACCGCGATCTCATGAGACAGTGTAAAAGAATTGCCTGTGAGGATACTCGCAAATAAGTCACCTAGGGGCTTAGAGACAGTGTTTACAAGGCGAACGGTCAGGAGAGATGAATGACAGGCCTTTATTATCGTCTGTGGTTTGTAATCAAACAAGTGGTGCTAAAGGATTCTAATTCAAGTGCAAGTATCAGTGAATGGGAAGTTTGTATTCTTGCAAATCATACATCATCTGCGGCGCTGTCCTCTCGCATGATATGCACTGAAATCCGCTTAAAATGTATGGTGAGATTGCACCAGCCTCCAAGGTTAGAAGAGGGATGCTTATAATCCGGCCTCAACTGGTGCAGGGGTGTCCACAAAGACATCGTAATAGGGTGACACCAGATCAGACATAATCAGCAAGGAGAATAATAACTGTGGCAGAAAATAGCCTAACAAGGAGTTTTTGTCATGTCACCATTATTATTTGAACGCTTCATGTCCGCAGAGGAAAGTGGCTGATGCTGTAAGCGGATATAGCTGAGAGGGACATGTTCAAATTTTATGATGGATTTGTGCACTAGGCAAATCTAGCATTCGTCTAGCTATATTTGCATAAGAGACCGTAACCATAAAGTATAGCATTAACAATCTCGAGTCACGATAAGTGGAGGAACAATTCATGAGAAGGGCAGAGTGTGACAGCGATTGCTAGAATGAAAGACGGCAGTCCATGCCCAATTTTAGTGAAGAATGAATTCCAAGGTGGAAAAGTACAAAGGCAGGTAATGTTTGCCCTTGCAAAAGCACCAACACACCGGTCGGCGGCACTGGAAGTTAGCCACCACGCGACACGTTGCAGATTGAAAGAGGTCAATCATACTCGCACACCCAGCCCTCGAGCATGTTCCTCTGCGCTCTATTTCGTCTGCTTTTATTCATTTTGCTTCAATGCATCGTTCCCGCCATTCAGTTCTTCGTCAGTGCCTCCGTCCTACTTCGTTTTCTATTTGCCTCTGGTCTTCTTTTTGTTATTCACTTCCGTCGTCTCCATCCTCGTTTCCTCGTCAGTTCTAACCCTCTACCCCGCCGTTCTCGAGCCGTCAAAGGACCAAAGCAGATAGATATAGTAGAAACTAGTGGTAAGTTGTGCTACCAATCCCTTCTCCTCCCTTCTTGTGTCACCTTCCTTCTCTTCTCCCTTACTTCAGTTGCGTACGTCGCGTCGACATCATTACATCTGACATCCCATGTAAAATGCGTAGAAAAAGAAAGTTGTGCTTAGTCTCTTCAAGCATACTTTGAAAAGAAATTCACATTCCCTCCGTTAAGCTGAATGCTTCATATTTAACTCGGTCAAATGGCTAGGTGAGTGAATAAATGCATCAATTTACGAAAAGATGGGAGAAAGGGAGGGAACAGAGAAGGCTACACTAAAGCACCGTGCAGTCTTTGGTGAGTGTCACCTTTATCCTCCACCAGGCTGGAGATGCTCTCAAGTATATCGTCTTGCATTATGTCCTACCGTGTGTGCTCCATGCATTCAAGTCACTCAAGGAAGTGGAGTGAGTAGTTGCCTGATTTTCATTTCCTTACCTTTAGCTTTCCACTTTAGCGCCACGAGAGCACATTGTTCCTCCGGCTTCTCACGTTTCTCTTCTCATCATCGTCTTCAAACCCAGCATCAAGTCGCCTCTGCCATACTTTGCAACGATTGACAGTCGTACACAATAAAATCTTGAGTAAATGCACAATCATTTTCCACTCACCCATCCATGAGGTTGTTCTTAGCCCAACTCGCCGTGGGTCTAATGGATCCGTGATTGGATCAACCGACTAGGCAGACAACCAATACGCAACGGATGCACAGTAAGTGGTATCATCGATTTCATTGATCCAAACTTCGACTGACAACTTAAGGAGGATGAGTCATTGACGCTTTTGGGAGAAGCTTAGCAGCACTTACTGAAAGGCGAGGGAACTGTTGGCGAGCCTCCGACCCAACTGCCAAATAAGAGAGAAATCGACGGCGACGAAGATGGATGATGGATGGGCTGGTAGAGTCAAGAGAGGTGGGGGGGTGGGCGGAATCCACTCACCTGACATGCTCTCTGGGCTAACGATGTGGCGAGTCGATGAGAGTAGAGGTGGGGAGTATTGTCCTTTGACTCGTGCCTTTCCTCGAGAGGGATGTCCGATGATGATGACCCGTGGGTGGTTGTTACTTGCCCTGACTGCACTTCGTCGTCCCAACTTCCTCACCAGGCACCGACTACGTGATTTGGCGAGGAGGCAGTAAGGTAGTCGGGAGAATCCAATCTCTAGGACGTGGCCATGCCAATGCTGGTGGATGATATAGCTGTCCTTTTTTCCGGCGCCTGCGCCTGTCCCTGCGCCTAACTTTCCCCGTGATGAGGAGTGAGGAAGTCCTCCACTTCATGGTTTCTCTGCAAGCCTACGTGAAGGAAAAAGGAGAGAAAAAAGAAGAGGTTCACCGCACGCAATGGGTAAAATAGTGGATGTCATCAATGAATAAACAAATGAATGAATGCATAAAATGAGTGCATGAATGCATGCATAAAATGTGTGACACAGAATGAGAGGAGGGGAAGGCGGTAAGAAGGCGTGTAGTAAGTAGACATGAGAGAGGTAGAATTAGGCGGACAATGTGCATTTTAACGTACTGGCGGATATAGACGACTGAGATGGGGAGGACTGAGGCAAGGTGGGTAAGGCCAGCGATGCTTGAGACGGTGGTGATGGTATTGGCATCTCCTCCTCTACTGCTTTCTCCTCTGCTGCCTCCTCCAACTCCGGCTCCGGCTCCGACTCCAACTGTGTAGGCTTCACTTCCACCTCCTCAATTACGACCGCCCCGCCATCCTCTGAAACACACAGTGTTGTTGGTGACACTGACGCTGCTCAATTGCAAATTTACCAGCAGAATGAACTCTTGGTGCTGCACGTAGACAGCGTCGACAAGCTCGGCTCATCTGCATGTACGTGTACACGCAGAAGAGGATATTCAGGAGGAAGTCCTCCTCGGCTCCCTCCATGTCAACTACGTGCATGATCGCTTTCTATTAACACAAGACTAACATGAAGTAGCCGCACCAAACCTGCCTTAGCGTGTGTACGTAATCGTGCGAGTGATGTTCAAATGTGATATGTCGATTGATCGCTTAATTGATTGATCGACAATCGATAAGCTTTGAATGTTGCCGACGAACAGCAATGGATATGAGGGCTCAAAGCGAGAGCAGTGAATCGTTTCACATAAATACTGACCCATGTGGCCTGCAAATTCTGACAAGTGACTGCAACGGTTTCCACCGAAAACCGCACAAACACTTTACATTCTGGTGTATTTTCAAGTCTGTGACTCCATAACTGCAAAAGTGAAACTAATAAGCTAGAAAATGTCACTGAACTTTGCAATTTAAGCTCTTTTAAGGCATTTAACAATGACTAAGGGTAGATGCAGATCATGGACAAGCTATGCTCTGTGATTCCCAGCAGCAGATTACATCTTGGCCACGACACAAATTCGTGCCCACTGTCAGTCTGTAAGTGTTCAGTCGAGAATTGGCAAGTCGAGACAACGTAAGTCTCCCCTCCGAATCGCCTAATCACTGGTTCGTTGCAGACCACGACTGCCCATATTGAACGATTTGGCAACAGACCCAACATTTTGAAACCGTAGCAATTGCAGACCCTTTTTACCAAAAGGCAACATGTGTAAAACAATTCACTTAAACGGACCTGCTCATCACTCATCAGCGATCGTATTGTTTACAATTTATTAGCACCGTCATCTTGTTGAGTAAGTGACAAGGTGCTCCTGTTTACAATATGAACATTAATTCGAACAGACGTTGTAAGGCGCCACTGGAGTGTGCGATCTGGGTTTGCAAGGTTTCCATATCATTTCAGCAACTGATGTACAACTGTGAGATTCTCAAGCATTAAGTCAACTCGAAATCAAAGTGTAAAAATGCTGCACAAATATTGACCTAAAATTGATCTAAACAGAATCTCTATCCCTTAGTTGACACAACAAATCTCATTTGTAGCATGCCTGCATGACAATAAGAAGTTTATGGTGTACATTTACTCCTGACATCTTTCTACAAAGAATGAAACTCATGTTTGCTATTTATTCGACGAAGCTGTTGATCACCCACTTCCATTCCAATTGCGCATGCTGTTGCGACTCATGTTGAAGGAGTCTTTGAAGGAATAGGCGCTCAATTCTGTGTATCATTCCTGTCATGTCGTTAACCAGTAGTGTCTAAGCCTTTTTACCGAATTATTAGCTTATACCAGTAGCAGTACAATTTATGCCTTTCAGGATGGACTTACTGTCATGAGAATTCAATGTCTTCTCTGCTGACCTAATTTCATCATAAGGTACATTTAGGTGTTAGTGGAGTGATAAAACAACGGAAATAAACATTTATGTGTAACTGCGTAAAATAGTGAAGGGATAGCCATGATTATTATGTAAAACGGGTACGGAAACCGCATTTATGGCATTCGATGCAGTAACATTAATTTTATTTCTGATGGAGGAGAGAAGAATGTCACACTATTCGCTTAAAACTTTAATGAACTCGTTTCATATGCTTTCCTTTTGACAATCTTTTCGCTGCATCAGAATCTACAAACATAATGAATAAAATTACTCGTTGAAACAACACTCAACGTAGGCATAAACCGCAAGGTTTAAGTGAGGCTTTAAACGTCACCCAATTAGGAGGCAGATGATTGTTTCGATCACCTCGTCTACTTGTCAAGCAGAATTCGCACAATTGCATCGATATTGTCTCAAGCCTTGGCGTGGCGTGTCAGCTATCCACATATGAGTTACGTATGTGAATATGAGAATTCCTTTCCATCTGGCAATGCCAAAATATTGCTGCATGTGTATTTAACAAAAAATTGATTTATTTGCACATTCGGTGGCAAGTGTTAACAGCTAACCCACAAAACCGCTTTACGTCTGACTGTAAGGCTTCGCCAGATCCGATTTTTCCAGGCTAAGATACTCATCGAAAAGCTTGGATAGAGATAGAAATAGTTAAATACTCTAGTCTCCAGCTTCCCCATTGGCTCTGCTTTGAATCCTGTGCAAGCATGCCATCGTCAACTGTGAGCTGTTTCTCCCAACCACCTTTTTAACTTGTTGGACGCCTTGCACTGCTAGGTGATTACAATTTAATGGAAAATATGTATTCCACTTCCTCCATGACAACTGCTTTGGCTCTTAATAACACATCTCACAGCCTACGAAGTAAAGCCAGCGATTCCGCACGATGAGGAGATTTCCGCGATGAAAAACACGCCATTGCGTCAATGGTAGCAAAGAACGAACAAGTCAATGGAGAGAGATGTCTTTTCACAAATAATTCCATGCTTCGCAATTATTTGTCATTTTGGCTTTTGAACTCACTGACGACGCTGAATGTTTGCACTTATCAATTCGATGTCGCCTGAGGCTACTCACACTCAAATAGCGATGGTAGCATAACAAAGACTCCTTGATGGGCTATTTCCTGCCACAGTTCTTGTCCTCCTCACTTATTATGTCTGATTTGGTGTCACTCTATTATGATGCCGAATTGGAGATGTTTGTGGGTACTCTGACATCAATTGAGGTCGGGTTATAAGCATCCCCCTTCGAACCTCATAACGAGGTTTAATTTTATCGTGCATTTTAAGTGGCTTTCGGTGAATATCATGCGATAGGACAGCGCTCAAGGCGAAAGATAGTTTACAAGACAAAATTCTTCTCATGCAATGGCAGTTGCACTTGGAACAGATAGCAGCATCATGGCTTAAACCTTTAAACTCCTAAAAGGTTTGGCATTTGACACAGCTCAGCTGTGCTCCACATTTTTACTGACGAAAAAATAGGTCAAAGCCCTTTTTCCCACCTTTTCATGAATCGATGCATTTATCCACTCATCTAGCCACTTAACTGAGTTAAATATGAAGCATTCAGCTTGGTGGAGGGAATGTGGATTTCTTGTCAATAGCATACTTGAAGGGGCTAAGCACAACTTTCTTTTTCTACGCGTTTTGCATGGGATACCAGATGTGATAATAGCGATATGACTCACATAAATGAAGCAAGGGAGAAGAGAAGGAAGGTGACACAATAAAGGAGGAGGAAGAGGAGAGGTTAATAGCACAACTTACCCTAACATCTACTGCATCTATCTGGCTTGGTCCTCTGACGTCTCGATAATGGCGGGGTGGGAGGATGGAGCTGACGAAGAAGACCGGAGACAAGTAGAAAACGAAGTGGGACGGAGACACTGACGAAGAACTGAATGGCGGGAACGATGCATTGAAGCGAAATAAATAGAAGCAGGCGAAATAGAGCGCAGTAGAACATGCTCGAGGGTTCTGTGTGTGCGAGTATGATTGACCTCTTTCAATCTGCCACGTGTGAATCGATTACTTGCACGTGTCGCGTGGTGACTGGCTCCCAACGCCGCCGACTGGTGTGAGCTTTGCACATTATTCCATGTTGGTGCTTTTGAAAGGGCAAGCATCGCCTGCATTTGTACTTTTCCACCTTAAGCCACTTTCCTGCATTATGGTGCTTGCAAATGGGACAATGCCAATGTGCTTCGACCAAAATGCGTCGTCCGATCCAGGTTGCCTATCCTCGACCTCTTTCTCCCATACTTTCCTTTGAGCTGGTTACCTCTTGGGAATTCAGACTCTTCTCTGCTCCGCATCAAAGTGCCTACCTCAATCTAAATGATGGAAAAGAGCAACAGACGATAAAAATTAGGCCAAGGGAAGCGGATGGACGAATAGGGCGGTGGTAAAGTGATGACGAATTGAAGGGGCATAATTATCAATAAGCTAATTCAACTCTCTTGCAGCTCTTTTGTCGGTGAGCTCTAATATGCCTGCAGGGACGCCTTGATAAGGTACGTTGGTGGAAGTGCAATATGATTGCTATCTCAAAAGACGTCTCCAGTGGTAGCGTTGACGACGCTGTCGGTGATATCGCCAAAAACTGGCCGTCTTGACTAACAACGACGTGAGTTGGGCTGACAGTTCCTCTACCTTGCCAACTGGAAACCACTCTTCACTAGAATTGGATATGGACTGCTGCATATTAATGTGGCAATCATTATCACGCTCTGCCTTCCCATGAAATGGTTCCCCACATGTCGTGACTTACATTTGCGATCTCTTAGGCAAACATATTCAAACCATTGCTAGATTTGCCTATTGCACAAATATAGCATAACGATCAACGATGTCCCTCTCAGCTATATTCGCCCACAATGTCAGCAGATTTTCTCTGCGGACATGAAAGGATCCTAGGTGGAGTAGACCTATAAATAGTAGCATTGGTTTTCGAAATGGCCCGGCTCTCATGCACGCTAAGCTGAATGGATACGAAATAATTTCGCAACAAAACATCGTCGATGAGTTAAAACACTCGCACACCGACCTGTAATAATAATATCGCATCCGACGGCGATACGTTACAAAAATTAGCATATTTCTACAACAATCGACAGCCCTACACAACAATCTTAAGTAAATGCTAAAATCATTTTCCGCTCACCCATCCGCGAGATTATTCGCAGCCCAACTCGTCGTAGGTCGAGTGGATTGGTAAATGAACCGATCGGTCAGGCAGACAACCAATACGCAAAGAATGCACAGCAGGTGGTCTTATCGATTGTATTGATCCAACAACCATTTACTAACCGCTGAAGGCGGGTGAGTCAGCAACGAGGCGTCTGCTAAGAAGAGCACAGGCCAATCACCCATTCGGTGGTGGCTTGAACATGTTAACGAAATGGGTGGTAAGAATATAGAGGCAAGAAAAGGATAAGCAACAGCAGCACCATCCATTGCTGAGTCATTGCAAATGATAGACAAATATGTCTTTCTCTTTTCCTTTGGCAACCGCTTTTGGCTCTCATTCACCCACCTCGCAGCCTACGACGTGAGTCAGCGATTCTGCACGATAAAGAGAGTTCCGCGATGAAACACATGCTATTGAGTCAACAGAAGTAGAACGCAAACAAGTGAATGGGAAGAGACGTCTTTTCATTTTAGCTTTTGAACTCACTGACGCCACTGAATGTTTGCACTTATCAGCTCGATGGTGCCTGAGGCTCCTTGCACTCGAATTGTGATAATAACGTGACAGAATTTCTTTGCTAGGCTATTTTCTACCACAGCTCTTATTCTCCCTACTGATTATGTCTGATTTGGTGTCACCCTGTTACGATGCCGAGGTGGCACCCCTGCACCTATTGAGGTCGGATTATAAGCATCCCTCTTCAAACTTCAGAACCGAATGTAATCTCATCATAAAATTTAAGTGGAATTTGGTGAGTATCGTATGGGAGGACAGCGCCGGGGACGGGAGAAGATTTGCAAGGAAAAATCCTTCTCATTCAATGATACTTGCACTTTGATCAGAATCGTCCAGCACCACTTGTTTGATTACAAACTACAAACGATAATAAAGGCCTACCATTCATCCCCTCTGACTGTTCATGTAAACACTGTCTCTAAGCACCCAAGTGACTTATTTGCGAGCATCCTCACAAGCAATTCTTTTACATGAAATTCAATACGTAGGCACGGAGCTTTTTGTGGAAGAGACGCATAAACTTAGTCTTAGTTTGTGATTGGTAAATAACTGGGACATGACTGTCCTCTTCATCAGATGACAATTTCACGACTCATAAGAGTGGCATTGGACACACCCCAGCTTGATTTTACGCTTCTACTTACTAAGGATAGAACATGGATTATAGTCACGTAGAACATAGATCAAAACGCTTCCATCAACGTCATAAATGCCACGTTGGCAGGTTAAGGACGGACCGCTTGAATGGCTAGTTCTGTGTCCTCGAAAAGAGGGTAAGAGCCTTAATTGGATTCGTCAGAGGATAGTATCGCCTTAATAAGAGCTGTTACTCACTTTCATCTTGTCTGTGGGGCTCCACCAACTAAGGGAAAGTATCACAAGGAATTTAAACACGAGAAATGAGCATTCATCCCTTGCATCAACAAGATATGTCAGTGTCTACCTGAGCCACATTTTAGCCTCGCAGTAATAAATCACCGATTTTTCGTCACATGCTGTGCAAATTCGATGGACATGTTCGCGCCTCAAAGCAATCAACAATGAGCAGCACAATTCGAATTCAGAGGTACAGGACTTGCACACATTTTGCGTGACATCCATTTTTGCAATCTTGAGCATTATGTACACATTGATGGGGAAAGTGGTCGTGCAAAGGCAGCCGATGAGCCTACTGTTACCACTGAAACTGTTTAGTCCAAAGTTCATCCAGTGCGTCTCAACAGATGCGATCCCTGTTACAGTTAACCACTTCTCGAGCTGTAGTGGCTGTGCTTCTTCCAGCCCAATTTTATGCAGCGCACATCCTTGTTCGACCTTAATCAAATAAATTAGCACAGTTCTTTTGTCAGCCTGTTTCAATTCTTTTGTTAAACGCAATGCCATGTTTGCATCTAAATAATCTAGACTCATCTTGTAGTCAGACACTGATTTTTCCTGTCGAATAATTGTCCCGTCTTCCCAAAATCCGCCCTTAAAGGACAAATTTTTAACGCGCATCTGCATTCTAAGATGGAAGATTAGCAAACATGGAGGTAGTTTGTCGCTGTCGGGGTAAATAATGGCAACATGTAACCCACTTCCAATTGCATCGTCGTGCCGCATTTGATGTTGAACACTACAGAGGAAGATTAACTAATGGTAGGTTCTAAATTCCTTGAAGTGGTAGGCGATCGACGGTAAGCCAATCCCTTAAACGTTCACAATCCCAAATAATAATGCTTTACGTGTCTTTGAAGCATTCGAACTCGTCTGCTAGCAGGTGCTTCACAGAATCCCTAGCCTTGGCTACTTACAAACTCATCAGTAGCAGAGAGACTAAGTAGATGTGAACACTGATGCATTGTAAAGCACAACAAAACTGGTGGAAGGAGGTAAGATAAGTGCGTGAATCCGAAACAGTAGTGAATGTAAGTATCATCAGCAGTGAACACACCCAAAGAAAGTCTAATTGGGTGCCAAAATCCAATGACAAACAGAATCGCAAATACCGAGATCGAGACCATCAATCTCCACGGCAAACGCATAAGTTCTCAACCGTCCTCTCCTTCACCCATAAGACTCCACAAATCACCAATAGGCCACAAGTTCTGAGTTCAGCTACGCACTACAGAGCTGGGACACACGCACACAGATCCGTCAGTGCCCCTATCGAGGCGTCCATCTAACTGCACCCACAGCGACATAAACAGCTGCAAGTTGAGATGGTTGCTAATGGCTACAGGACGAGAGGAAGGCATATCTGGGTCTCGCCTGTTGCTGATGCCAGGAGAAAATGAAGTGTTGGTGGATGCAGCTGCAGTATGATGAGGTAGATGGTTAGATTAGATGAGGTAGACAAGCAAACAATCAAAAGAGATCAGTAAAACACTTGGATAAAAATGAAGGAAAGAGAGGAGACGATGTGAGTTGAGACAGTTAATAGATTTCGACTAATCAACTAAGAGTTCTCGTGCATTCGACAAAATTCAGCCTCTCCTTTCGTCTCTACAGACGCAATACAAGCCGAGTACAAAGTGGTGAAGAGCTCACACAACTATACTCTCACATTCATCAACGAAGGATTCTCTTCATCGACGATGGAAGCAATCCTCGCGCCAACAGGCCATTTGACTATCCGAGTGTTCGCGTCCGTAAGAAGCGAATAATAATAGGTGGAGGTGGACGTTGCAGAAAAAACTTGCTTAACGATTTGCAGAATGTAGGCATGGACATAGTGACAGGCCCATTCACTCACTTCACGAATTTAGGTTTAGACCTGAGAGTCCAAGTTGTCATTCACAGTTCCCCACACAAGAACTTAGTACACAATGTTGAAAACAAATTTTTTGGGAGTACAGGAACTTAGTTGATTAGCATCGTCGAGAACAGCCAGCGTAACATGGTATGAGTGTTAATGCTTAGTCGCTTTCGGCTCTGCACACCCATGACAGCGAAACCCAACTCTGCCACCAATATCTTTTGCAAAGCTATAGATCTATTTCCACACGTGATGGTTAGCTCATTTCTCCCTATCCTATATGGGATGGGCTCGCAGCATGGGAGATGAGGAGACTGACGACGTAGTAGCCCCACCGGGAAGAGTACGGACAACGGCGTTGGACAGGGTGAAGTGGACTGTGTTATGCGTTGGTGGTTTGTTGAATGACGGATTTTGGTGATGAGGTCACTTAACTGCGTCATCGTTGTATCTTTTCGGAGTGGTATGTTGAGTGTGCGTGTATGTATTCTGCCCGAGTGTGGTGTCTCCTCTGGTCTTCAGGGAGGGAAAAAGCTGAGAAAGCTGCAGTACGCATGTACGGATTGGTGGTAGAGATGTTCTATTGTGGATTGAAGGTTTGCTAGCTGTAGCCCATTCGTATGACCGTGTGGCAGGTGCGGCATATTTCGCTTAAGGTGGTGTAGAACTGTTCTTGTTTTGTTGGTTCGCAGTTAATTGTTGATAGCACTGGTAGTGGGCATGTATGCCAAGTAGGCAGGAATGAGGGAAGGATGCATACTGCTTGATCAATATGGTAACACCGTTTTCTCTGCAGGCGGCTCCGAGTCTTGTTGCGTTGTTATTTCAGCACGCGCTACTGTTAAGCAGACGTGGTAGCCAGTGCCACCACTGGGCAACTGTATGGAGTTGAATGATACGCTGATGGAACTAACCAGACGGGCTGGAGATTATTGTAGGAGACCTGTTTATTGAGCGCCTTTGGACAACATTTGTTGGTGCATCTGCGGTCCTTTTTATCTTTTGTCTTTGCCCATAGATGTGTTGACTTGCTGGCCTTTCACCTGCCTTGCTGGCATGGCATTGATACTTCCTTGCAATTGTCGACACTGGTCTTTAAACAGAATAAGGCTGAAAGTTGTACATTGTGTAGCAGGCATGTGATAGAAATATTAAGCTAGAAATAACCTGAAACGCATTTCCATAAGGTCAGAATTGTCAGGATGAGAGTGAAGTGAAGGCACCAGCTATGTGAACAATAATTTGTTTTTGAAGTCAGAGCTCTGTAGTGTCAAGTCTAGCGGACAGTTTTGGTTAAAAAATTAGCTCCAATATTTGTGTGCGGTTGAGTTTTGGGCAAATTATTCCTAAAGCAAACACATGGCGTGCATTTTAGCAAACCGATTCGTTTAAGCTATTTAAGAACGAGTTGATGTTGATGATGTGTAGACAAAAATGTGAGGTGTTGTAGAGTAATCAGAATGTCGTAAATGCAAAGTGGAGGACTCAGAAGTGTGGTATATGCATGCAAAAAAGATGAAAATTCGTTTGTTCGATAATGCATACAAAAGGAATTGATGGCTATCATCTAGGTAATAAGGCCAGCTGAGGATGAAAGCAGTTAACGGACTCAGCTTATCCTTCCACCGCTTAGCTATTCATGCAATTGAACCATAACATAATACCATGTAAATTAGGGCAACCTATCTAAAAGAAACCTCGGTAGATTTTGTTTGCTATTGCAAACTAATATTTTATGTCAAATCGCATTCCAAAAGTCGAGTGGAGTATTAAAAGTAGTTTTCGATGTCCTGCCTTCTAAGCATGATGTGTACAAGCCACAGCCACGCACCAGCTAGGCTCTCTTGACCTCAGTAGTAGCGTGTGTCAAAAAAATTTTAAATTTCAATTGGTAAACCATGCTCAGACCTCCAGAGGGAGTGCATTATTTTCTTAAACTCAATGCTGTTTGGTTTTTCACTTTCCTCTTCGCGCTTTGCGAAGTGAATTGAGCAAGGATTCGCAAACGAATTCATGCTTTGGATAACAATGCTTTGCTTGAAGGTGGTAAAACGTGGAAACAGCTGATGTCAATGAACTCCAAATAACCTGATTCCTCGAAAGCTTTAAGCAGAATTTCGGAGGTGTGGTGCTTATTAGCACTTAATAGGTTTGTTCGCGTAAACCCTTACCATAAGGCAACCGCGTTTTGGTGCTAGAGGCAAGCCTATTTCACACGATACATTTGTATCCTTTTCCATAATGTGCGTAACAGTCAACTCTTCTGTACTGTCCAAAGATGGAATGCTGTTTTGGTGTCTGGATTTCGCCGACCCTTAGAAGGTGCAAGTTTTTATGATTGGTTTCATTCGCCCACTAGTGCTCCAACAGGAAGATATGTCTTCCTATGTATCGGCCATTTCAACTAGATCTGTCCTAGTTGTCGTTGTCGTCGTCTGCTCTGGTTAGTGGGTAATAATGTGGTTGTCTGATGGCTGAGAAGGGTGTTGATTACCTCAAGTGTAGATTTTGCAACACCGTAAAGTTTGCCATTTGTTTAGTTCGGCTAGTGTCTGAGGCAGTTTGTACTGCATGCCTTCGAGTTGTTTATTTACCTTCAGCAAGTGAAAGCTTGCTTCCTCACGAGTAGCGAGCATAATCATCCAGAGTTGACGTGGCGTGAGCTTTAGACGTGTGGGTTGGGTGGTGGGTGGATAACTGTTTGATGATGACCTATGAATGGAGTAGGGTTGGCCCTTGCTCGTCAGAGGTTAATCAACGAACAATGCTTCCACTCTATGGCTGGAGGCTTTCACGTCTCTCTCTTTCCCCATCATGAGATAAGAATCCTCTTGAACATGATGCAGCATCTATTCTTGAGTGAATTAACGCCCAACAACAGATGTGTCGAGGGTATTTGTCTCTTGAGGCTGAGTTCAGTGATGGTGCAGAGTATGCTCTGCTTGGCGGTGCAGATAAACGACCGCGTGTGTCTTCCAAGTGTCTATCAGTTGGAGAGCGGTTGCTGCAATCTATGCCACAATCATGCACAGTCTTTGAGACATGGAGTGGTAAGTGCTTCAGGTCCACGAGGTGACCCCTGTGTTTGGACGATTTGGGGATAATCAGTGATGATAATTTGCTCATTCCCTCACCCTGCGTAATTCCCACAGTCGGATAATACGTCAGCAAACCGCACTAGATATGCGTGGAGGAGGTGCAGGTGGAGTAAATTCATGGTCTGCCAATCCTACTACCTATCACCCGCCATTCCATGTCATTGGGGTGGTAGTCAGCCTCCACCACGCCAATTCCAATGTCTATGTAGCAGTAGTGAGTCCACTGCTAAGGTTGGATAGCGCTGCCGGTTGCTCCTTAAAAACGATTCTAAATGAAGTTAGTCAAGTGAGCCAATCCTACTCCATTACTTAAAATAGAGAATCACATTGGAAGCGATGCCCTACGAGTGACTAGGCATTACCACAATTGAACTGTTTAAGCCATTGATCACTAGCAATACGCTTCAATACTGTCTACTGCATCGCTTCGGAATCCTGTAGAAAGATCTTGACACGACTAGGAATGGATTGCAGATCGTGGACAAACTGCGTCCTGTATTTCCTAATGGCAAATTACATAAGTCCCCTCTCCGGATCGCCTAAACACGAATTCGTTGCAAACTACGACCGTTCATGTTCAACGATCTGGCAGCAGAGCCAGTAGTTTAAAGCCTTAGCAAATAGAGACACCCTCCGCGAAAGGACAACATGTGTAGGGGGTGGCCTTTCAAGCAGCCCACTAATTGAAGGCCAAATTTAGGTAATGGTCTCTTGTTAAGAATCGTTTGCTTCTATCGACAAACATGAACGAGAAAAAGGCAAAACGCTTAGGATAAGTTAAAACGGCTATTGATTGGCGAAAAATTCAAATATTTTTCGATCGATATTTGTGTTAGGAAGGGAAAGATGTGCGATTCGAACAAAGTTGGAGACTCAAACTCTCTTCTCCTTCCTTTCAACATGGCATCAGCGAGCAACAAGAGCCACGTGTGCCAAATCTCGCATATCGCAGTGTCTGAGTCCTCAGCACCACACCCGAAGCAGCGCATCGTCAAATTTTATTATCACAACTGCAGACTAGGAGGAAGCAGCAGTGGTGCAGAAGCACTAGCTGTGGTACCCTAGCTTTCATGCGCAACAATAGTCATCAGCACTTCGGTGGCGACCTTCATCAACCACTCATCGACGATGCCATGCACCGCGCCACCTAGAGCACAAAGTCACAGATGCAGCGAGTCACGTATGTTTCGCGCCTCCATCGAAGCAACGTCGTCTGCGTGAGAGCAGCGCGATACCGTGGTAAAAAGATGTGGGGCGAAATCGCCGGCGATCTTGAGCTGACGGTCGTGGTGCTGATACTGCGGCAGGAGACCGAAAGCGGTATGGCCATGCTAATTCAACGATGGAGTGTCGATCACTACCTTTGCCACATCGCATTTCTCGTCTGTAAGGTGATTACGAAGTAGAGAAAAGTCCAGTATGGAGGTGTTGAGTGCAAGAACCAAAGAGGAACATAAGAAAGAACTGAAAATTAGGCACCAGAGGTTAGCTTCAAACTCCAAACTATGGATAACAACCTCAGGTCAATCAAAAATCAGCATTTGTGTATAAAAAATCTCATTGCCTACACTCATTGTTGAAGTCAGGTCATAAACTGGTCCGACGGACGTTCTTTACTTTCACACTGTGAGAGGGTGGGAAATTTGGTTTGTAATCTCATTCCTCTTGGTAGGTGTGGCCAAATAGACATAAAGAGCACTCCAAATCTGTCACATCAGTTTGTACACCACCACCACCACCACAGCAAGCACTTGTGGCGACTAAAGGAGGTCTGCTTCGCTTCTCCAAATGAACACAAACGCAAGATTTTCTGACGTGACTTCGATGAGTTCTGTGGCAATTTCCGCTTCGGACGATCAGTTTTCAGAGAGAAGTATCGGTCCACTGCACCAACTCACTGTAGACGGTAAATAATGCCCCACCTCATTTCCTAAATTACTAACAAGATTATAAAGGATCAAGAAATATCAGGTGCCAATGACAAGTCTGCGAAACTTCTACGAAGACACACGGAAGGAGTGAGCAAATGACGGTATGGCAATCACTGTGATGGAGCACCACGAAAGGGAAGGCAGAGAGGTTTGGGGGCCATCACGACTCTACGTGTTCT
>JADWOT020000003.1:4084726-4192726 GCA_036345935.2 Taenia hydatigena
GTTGCTGTTGTCACTACGCACGTAGTGTAGACTCCCAATCCTTACTTTGCTAATGAATGATAGTCGGCTGGTCGGGAAACCACGAATCTGCTCAAAAGAATCGACATCACGTTTGATTTCCTGTGACTGTTAAGTCTTTTTTAGGTCTGGTGGTTCAAAATATCGCTTTGAGTTAAGCATTGGCAACAACACTGATGCAAAGGTAGTTGAAGTAGAATGATAGAGTAACTTACAAGCACGAGAGCCAAGTAAGGAGAAAGTACTGCCTCGAAATGAATTTGACTTTCTAGGAATTAACAGCTTTTATTGAAACATAAAACACCAAACTTCTATAAGAAGAGAAAACAACAAGTAGTAATTTAAGTAGAATGGAATAATAAAAGCAGTCATTCTTCTAAATGCATTAAGCAGTGGAACAATGACTTGTTCCAACACTTTTCATCAACCACACGCTATGCTCGGTCCATCTCAAAAAATGCTAGTGCATTACTGTTGACAGTCTGCATCGCTTCTTATATTCTTACTGTATCGCCGCACTAAGTAAGATGTGACAATACGTGCCATAACGATGGAGAAATTCGTGCATTCTGAAACTACAATGGAATGAAGCCGACAGTTTGCTAGTGCAATAGTCGTCTTAGATGATTTGTAACTTCAAACTTTTCACTTGATCGCATTGCTTTGGCCACCCATCACGATAGTTCCCTGCATTTCATGAATCGTTTTACCTTTGTTTATCTAGGAAGCATTTTTACAAGGCATTCAGTCACGTGCGCATATTCCGCTCACGCATTGAGATCAACTGCATGTGGACAGAACGACGGAATTTGCTGCCAATAAAACTTCAACAACCCTCTTTGCCATCACCAACTTCGCAAAATGTTGCCAAATCAAATTCGCTGGAGAAGAAGTGTGATGCAGGGTGCAGGTGTCTAAGAAAATAGTAACAAGGTACATGACACAATAGTAGCATGAGGTATCATCTTTGCCACTTAATCTCAATAAGTAGCGAAGTACATTTGATAGCGCGAACAACCACGTCCATCCTATCCTCCTTAATTTCCTGCTACAAATGGTAGCGCGTTACTGCTTCCCTGTGTCACAAATGATTATGCATATACCGCGGAAGGTAAAGACTTGATGAGCTGCCGTTCGAAGGATTTGCACCACGGAAGGCATCGTGTTGCTTTTGGTCGTTATGGCCTTGCCATAGGCAGTGCTGACATGTCTGGAGTAGTGAATATTTGCGAATTTTTCATTCATCTGCATAAGGATCATGCTCTAAAATGAGGCATTCAAGGGCTATTATGCCTGCTAATTCATTTCATTTACTGAAACATTGTAAGAACCATGACAAGAACATTAAAAAGACTAAGGCTTTTACGACTTTCTTTGAGCAAAATATTATATTCTGATCTCCCAAAAAGTACTATCGCCCCATTTGCTTGACAATACCAATCAGGTTCTGCGTAATTTGGTCACGTAGATCTATAGTAATTAAACTAACAATTGGGTAGAGTGCTATTGAAATGCTTTGCACTGCCCATCGTTCCAATAAGCTGATACGTAAGATTCTCTTTGACGATAAGTTTGCAAAGTAAAAACAGCTATTGCGCACCGAAAGATTCCAAAGTTGCCCTAAACCAGGCAGTGGTGCCTGAATGCATGACTATGACTGACTCTAAATGGCAACTCACATCTCTCCTCCTTCTGCCGAATGTAGCCTTATAAAAAGAGAAGTGATCATGGTCTTGTTAAAATGGGTGATCAAAACCTGAAAGTTCATTATGGACAATCCTGCTGCCGAGATAAGCTAGGAAACTGCATAGACGTTCCTCAAGTTTGTCTGCAACTTGCAAAAATGAATGCAAGGTATGTGGGAACAAGGAGGATGAGGGCACTGAGGATAATCTAATAAGAGGTTATAGCGTGAGCCAGGATGGGGCACAGTAGGAGAGCATTGGGTCCGACCGACTTTTGGACATACAACGAATTGAGGCTGCATGATCAGCTGGCGGAGATAATTTGCCCTTATGACGCAGAACATCTCAACCATACTGGGTGGTCAAGCTGCGCGACTACAATTAATGTTTGTTTAAGCATGACTCCATATAAGAATAAGCCATGGAGAGCTCCTTCCATTACAGTTCCCTAACATATTTCTCGTCATTCTGACTCGTTCTGTGGCGACATGAATGAAGTTATGGTCGAGAGTCCTATCTTTTTCGCTGATGACGAGGTGACAGCACTGAACCAGGTCGGTATTAGTGACAAAACCAGCGTCTATCACAGCTAAACACAGACCATGGAGGGAGTTAGCAAGGTACGAAGGCTTTCGATCATACTTCGGCGCCAGAAATGAAGTGGATGGTTACATTTGTTAGGTCCAAACCACTCTTCCATGCTCATATTATAGTTGAACGAGATGAGGTTTACTAGGGCTGCCACCAGGATATCTCATTCCACGTTGAGTTTCCCGCCTTCAACGCTCATTTCCATTAAGCAAGGAGATGGATTCAATACTGACACAAGTTTCGCCTTTCCTGCCACTCGTTTAGATGGGGAGAATTTACGATGTCTCCTCTATCATATCTGTGTTTGTCAAACGCCTCTCACCCAAATCAAATCGCGTTATGCACACCAGTCCAGAGTGTAAGACATAAAAATTAATGACGAAAATAAACTCTCTAATGTATTCTGATAATCTGCCAACTAACTTGTAGCTCCATTTAGGAAGTTGCTTCTCTAATGGATCGCTTTTAAAATAAAATGCAAAATAGGAAGGGATAAAGGGCATTTGTTTTGAAGATTGCTATTTACTTTGGCACAATGCTTCGGCGAAACGTTAAGTTAGCGAATGCATCGCATTAATGTCAGTGAAATATTAAAATAATAGTTTAAAATAACCGTTATGCAATTAATTGACAGTCTTGGTGAATTCATTGAGAATGCCATGTCGGTATTTAATGTGCGTCGGAATCGAAGCGGATGGGAGCTATTGCCTTAGACAGTAGAAGGCTCGTCTATGTTTTTTCGTCCACTTGCGATTCACCCTCATCTGTAGCTCACCATTCTGTTCATAGAGCTTGCTTCTTGACAAACCATCAGCTCATCTCCTCTGACTCTCTGCAAAACACCCGCTTACCTACACTATTCGCGCTTGATATGCTGTAGAAAACGAAATGGCAAAGTAAAATGTTTAATTTCTACTTTTTGAACAGACTCACATGTTTGGGTGATTGCAGCGTTGTTAGTCATTCCACGTGAAGTGTAGACACAGCTGGCATGGAGGGAAGTACATTTGAAATGAGCAACTGGAGAGAAGCACAACCCGTGAATGCAAATCACACTTTCAGCTACGACATTATGTTCAATTCGACCTCAACCGTCTGAAACCAAATCTGTGTATTCAGACATTTTGTGCACCAACTTCCTGCCTCGACATTGTTCGAGATGTTGTGTCCCAAAGAAACGTAGAATTATCTTCTTGCTTAAAGGTGTTTTGGTAGTCCCGGCTTTACGGACTACAGGAGCTAAATCTATACCTTGCAAGAGGAATAAAAATAAACAGTATTATTCTGGAAAGTACAAAATAGACCTCAACATTATTATAGCAGTGTGCATTAGACGTTCAATTTAGGGAACAGTATGTCTGCTTGCATTACCGATGTATTACTATAGCGGAGACAACAAAACCGCAATGACTCCTCTACAGTGCTTCTGACTGGAGCATTTCCTAGTCAAGTCTTTTTTGCTTTTTGCGCATCCTTAACTACGGTTTCGGACATTTGTGAAAATGCGAGGCTTGTGACGTTGAGAAACACTTATTATTCCTTTATTCACAAAAAACACTTTCGTGACTTTGCATTTAGAACAACTAGACAATTGTGGACGATGTGTAATTTAAAGACTCATTGTTTATTCAAGGTCTGCATCGTATTGAGGTAATCCTGGTACCGATTTAAATGTATTAATTGCAATTTCGTTCATTAAAACCAAGGAAAATGAAATGTTCCACATCCCTAAGACTTTATTCTCTTTTGAACGTGTTCTGTAGGAAACCTGTAAAATTTATTTTAGTTGTGCGGTGAAAACCAAAGTCTGCAAACAGAAGTCATTGTGCTTTGAATCATGCACTTTAGCAAGAAGTTCATCGTGGCAGACACAATGTCGCCGTTAAGTATTCCGCCATTAAGGAAACGATACCCCTTGTCTCCGTAACTTGTAAAGATTTCAACTGTCTGCTCTGATTAGCTCTTCAACAAGAGTGCCGATTTTTTATGGGTGCTTAAAAGATTGTTAAAGGATTAAGTCAAGTTTTGGCTTTTTCGACTAGGGGAGGGTTTATCTTTGCATAGGCCCATGATGAGTAGAGAAGAGAGCTGTCACTACTGCATCCGCTTATTTTATTTAGAATAAATCTTTAGTGTGACGCTCCAGGTGCGTAACTCTTATGCTGGCAAAAGTGCGTCTTGGGCTTCTTCGCTACGCTGATCACTTTGAAACTGCTGAAATAAAATGAGGGCTTATTCGTTTCATTTTACAAGGCATAACAGGCAACGTTCGCGGTCATTATCCACTTGTTAGATGTCAAGTTATAATTAGCCGTTTTCACGACACCTACACATTAAACTTCCACCTTAAGAAGAATAAAATAAGCAATGCCAAGTAACCCATTGACGGTAGCAAATGCAATTCAAATTGCATGATGATAGCGGCCGCTGATAGGCCTGAGAGGAATGGCGAATAGGATGTCATCATTGAAAAAGGCATCGTAACAGAACCTTATGTCAGTGACAATAAAGTTGCATTTTTGTGGTTCAAAGGCGCAATTCGAGAAGATTGTCTGCTGGTAAGTTCATTTTCGTCATACATAAAAGATCGCGCGGAATAGTAGGGCATTAAAAAGTCCCACACAGTCGTTGTGTTGTTAAGACCCTTTTATCTGCTTTTCAACATCCGTCGTGGTTGATCTTTTGCGTTGAATAGTACAATGGATTAAGAAGTCTACGAGACAGAATGCAGAATGGCGCCAGTACATCCCACAGCGAACACACTGCGGCCTCAGTTACAGTGGCTTCATTCGTTGTTGTTGTCATTGCAATGCGTCAGTCGTTACTGAAAATTTTGACGAAAAGCTGGAAAGAGAGGGAGATGAGGATAAGGAACTAGTGTGACAGCTCCATGGTACTGGCCTGAGGGCCAACAAAATGCTCACCTTATTTTCCTTGTTATTAATGTCCTATTTGTCACGTGGATTAATTGAGGTGTAAGAGAATTTCAAGGCTGTGTTCTCACACACTACTCCCTGATATTGTGCGCTGTCACTTTACTAAGGTGGAATAAGAAGCAGCGCATTCGATGACCTGCAGAAGTCTCCTGAGGTGGTTCTTCGTTGGGACAAACAACGGGTAGGATGGAAACCGCTGTTCATCAGCAAATTGTGGGCTGCTGGAGAGTCATTGGACTCTACAATTATGAATGCATTGTCCTGCCGGATGACCAATTACTTTATTTGGACATCACCTTAATTGTAGTAGAGGCTCTTTAATTGTTATGGCCTCTAAAGGTGAGCTGTCACATGGCATGCGCACCTCTTTGAGGCTGATTTTAGTCCGTTGGAATCTAACTTTGCTCCACTAGCAGTCAGTTTGAGGTTGGAAATTTGTCAAGAGTGGACAATAGTGATTGAGCCCCCGGATAGTTCTTTGCTGCGTAAGTTCGCCACCACTCTTCTGTCGTTACGGACTGGGATCGCGACGTCGGCGCAGGATTTATTGCCATGCAAAGCAACAAGGCAGATGTTCGGGCCGCCTGGATAGTGCTTCCAGTGGTCAAATGTGCATTTTAACTTGCGTTAGCTAAGAGACGCATGGATGAGTCCGAATGGCTGCATCTATTGCCTTAGGAGCTGACTTCAAACACCCCTTTCGCGCATCCTTGGACTCGTCTGACCGCTATGTTGTTGTTCTCCTCGAAGCCAGTCAATCCGAAATTTAACCGTTATAGCGACGAAAATGTGCGATGTATCATCGATATTTTCTCCATTTACGTGACAAAACTCTTGGTCACAAAACACATCCTGTATCCAGTTTTAAGTATAGTAGTTTGTTAAGTCCACACGCAAAATCCTCAAAAGCTAGAGATGGGGAGAGAGAGGGAGAAGGCAGTTCACCGCTTCATTCCAAAGAAGGTCTTTCATTCGTCCTGGATGAAAGTCATGAGGAGTCTGGCTTTTTGTTTGCACTTCTCCTCCTTTCTGTGCGAACAAAAATAGCAGAAAAAAGAGTTTTGTAAGGATCCACGCGCCCGAAAGCCGAATTTCATTCCTACATGAGAATGAATGGAAATAAAATGATGCTTACAATTTTGCGCGACGATTGGAGAATCAGAAGGCTCCGAGATGGTCAAAAATGAGGAGGTGGAGCTGGGAATTAGGCCACCTCTTGGGGTCCGCTGGTTGGCTGGATTCGCTGATCCACTGCATGTTTGGTCGCTTAGTCGGTTGCTTACTTGGCTGGTTGGTTGGGTACGAACAAACAGACAAACTGCTGCAACTGCAGACTCTGTCCACTTGGCATTTATGTCGCTGTGCAATGCCTCGTAAATGTTACCTCCACAGAACAGGCTGCCGAAGTTGGCCTTAAGCACACACTTTCACAATCCCAATTATTGCACCATCGGCTCTGGTTGTGGCTGCTACGATTGTTTTTAACTGCCGCAAGTGCACATAGATAACTGCTTTGTGAGAGCGGCTACGCCTTGCTTCACTCTGGCCCTTCATCACTTCCTCACTTCCTTCCCTTTGCTACCATTTGTGGGTTTTTTACCTTCAAGCATCTCTCAATCTAATTTTAGCGTTATTTTAGTTGTTATTGGCATTTCTAGATCTTCTTCGAGTAGATATTTATTAAGTAGCACGTGCCGAAATGAGAATCGAGGAATGAGACTGGAATGCAGGTCTAAATCACATTTCAAATGTCTCCCCTCTGTGTGTGTCCGCACACGTGGCCATGGGTGTGGTCGCTGCTGCCAGTAGTCTGCAGTAGTCAATAGCTTTCTGCTTTGTTTCTCAAAATCGAAATTGATCTCGCAGTGGATGGTTTGACATCCATTTGAAACACGGTGGGTCACCTCACGTCCAATCTTTCTTGATTAGCTTGTGAATGAACACTGGTTGCCCTTATTCATCCATTCAGATTGTGAGCACAGTCTACTCGACTTTGACGTCTGGGCAGCGCTGTGGTCGTCACATCAGTAGGTTATTTGCCTCGAAACTTAGAGTCTACACACGGATGATCATTCCAGGGAGGAGACAAATGTGCACGCCTTGCATTCACGCATACATTTCTTGTCTTCTCCCTCTCGTTCTTTCTTCTCCTCCTTCCTTTTTACTTCCTCTCTTATTCTTTTTTCTCTCTTAAAAGTAGCCGACTTGGCAGGCAAAAGTAGGCACACTTGATCACCATCCAACTGCTACCGCTACCATGTCTAGACCTCTTTCGCCTTTCCGCTATCGCATGACAGGACTGTTTGAGGTGGCTAATTTTGGTTTATCCTGCCATCGCTTGGACAGAGGTCCATGCCTGACATGCCACAATGAGTGGATGGTGAACTTGTTGATCCACGAACCACAACTCTACCTGTCTTCTCCTTGCCAGTTCAGTGCTATCACGGTCAGGCGCAGTTAAACCTCACCGTCTTGGTGCATGCTAAACCAGTTCAAAGCAAGATCAGGAAATCAAGGCACATTGTCCTCCTTCCCTACTTTTTAATACATTCACTCTTTTGTTGCCATCCTCTATCAACAGTGGTTGCATTGATCATGCGCTCTCATTGCCATCATCAACATCATACTTTCTCCTTCCAACCCCTTTTGCATGCCTACAGCCTTGAAGTAAAAGGCTTTAGATGATTAGCGTGCATCATCCATCTTGGCTCCAGATCAAAAAGGATGTCGTTTATAGTGACCCCCTACTGGTGGTACTGCTGCCACATTAATTATTGCCAGCACGTGCCGTTGGGGCAGAAATGCCGCGCAATATTTTGTGACATTCACTCTCAGAATGTGGTTTATTCAACCCCCAATTCGTGGAATCATCGCGATGGTTCAAACTTGATCGCCATGCTTGCTTCAACAGGCTGGATGCGTCTCTGTCGCCAAAGACAAATAGCCGCTTCTGATGCGAATTCGCAAAATCGCGCTTGGATGACTCCTTGCCTTGCATTACGAGCGACACTATTGACGCATGCGGTTCTTCTGTGGAAGTGGCGGTGAGAAGGCGAAAGAATTCCTACCCAAGCCCACGTTTATGAGCGCAATGAGGGCGGAAAAGGTGAAGTTGGGGAGACAAGGAGTTTTTTGTCACAGGAGCCTGCAATCAGTGCATTAAAAATTTACAGTGGGAGAAGGTAGTAGACGAGAAGTAGTCGTGGATGGCGATCTTTCTTTGGCAGGCGATGTGGGGGCCAGTAGGGCAGCGTGGTGAGGAGAAGGTAGCGGGTGTAACCAAGCAAGCAGGTTTGAACGAATTCTATCAATGAATGTCGTAACTTAAGATGGCTTCACGGCGCATTCCTTCGCATGCTTTCATTTATGTGGAGAGTCGAAGCAGACAAAACCGGTGGTTAAGAAAAGTTTTGTACTCTGTCTAGAGTCATCCACGATCTCTATGACTGTTGTGAAAATCTGGATGTCAGGCGCAAGTAGACGCGCTTATTTACTTAACATTGGTTTGCGATTTTCGGTTTTTGAAAAGGCATCCCTAGTCAGGTTGTCTAATTCTGCAAGTAGGTTTACCCACCCATGTTGAAACACCTCCCCGAAGTAGCTGACCACCAATTAGTAATTAGCCCGTGTGTAGCACAGTTTCTGTGAAGTTGTGTTTCTGTATTACGCATAATCATTACAAGTGGGACGTTTAGTGTGTCCCGTTGGCTTGGATGTAATAGAATTTTTGTACGCATGAAGATATTAAAAATAAAGCTTTAGTCTCACCGATTAGACGTTTATTTATACGTCTAAGAATCATATAAATAACCGGCTCTATTAAGGTAAAGTGATGTAACTTTTGTTACTGAGGTAAATATTGTGGAGTCCGAGCTCATATTTTCCATTTTCCATTTTCCATTCTCTCAATCCGATAAGCTATCTGCTGATGTAAGTTTCGACCTCCTCTCCATTTGTGCTTTTGCTACTAGAGGCAAAAGCGGATGACGACGGTAAAATAACTCAACCGAAGACCGAAGAGATAGTGATTGTGAACTGCGAGAACCAGCGAGCTCTAATGGAAGTTACTTCAGGGCTGGCCGAGTGTCATGGAAAGCGAGAGCGAGTATGATCACGGGGCCAGGAACGAGGCGTAGAAGAATTCGTCACTGCTTTTGCTTCTTTAGACGTGCCAAGCAATGTGTTGACCTCGACTACCACCATAGACATCAACAGACCCAAACAACACGACGGATATATTAATTCCTCCCCATGCAGGGAAGCAAATGTGTTAGACATTCAAAACAATCTTTTGCATGTTCATATTCAATGTGTTTTGTTCGACGTGTCACAATGAACTTCAGTGGCGTCCTCAGTTCCAAAACTCGCTAGAGGTCCAACACACTGCCACTCTCGGGGATTATTTATGCCACTCATTCACGTCATCACCCGAAAACCGCAGTCCTTTGTGCCGCACTGGCAGACCGATCCTTGCACAACATTTGATAAATTATTAAGCTAACAAAACTGACCGCTTTTGCTGGTGTCAAATAAGCACAAGAAATGTTAAATAAGAATTTCAGCCTTAATTTGAAGGTGCGTGTTTAGCCTCATGGCCACAAACATTTGATTAAGTTCTTCCGCTTAACACATTCGAGGTTCTCACCGGCAATGCATTGAAGGTATTTGTTTAAATGTCCAAAATGTCAGTCTGTTTGTCTGACTACAGGTCTTGCAAACCTGCCTACCCTCCTCCGTCGAAGGGCCCATCGGAAAAGGGGGATTTATGGGCTAAAAGCGTATCTAGGATTTATTTGGTCAATGTCAAATTTCAGATAGGATTTTTGGGACTGCATATTAACTGATTAGCATTTAATATTCAATCGCAGAATTTGTACCATGTTCTTAAGAGTCACTTAAATGCCCGAAATTTCCATACGATTCGTATTCAAATGTTGAGGTACTTTTGTACCATCAAATATGATTAGTAAGTGGTTATGAAACAACGCTACGAGTTCCGATGCAAAGAATTTGACTAGCTTTAAGGCCGTAAAACGAATGGTAGTAATGGACGTAAATACTGTCAAATAAAATCATGAGATCATACGCATACCAATATGTTATTTCTGAAGCCATGGGCTGGCGGAACGAATTTGTTGGTTTTGTTGGGAAGGAAGGAGAGAGGTGTGCGATGAGTGGATACAGAAACGGAGCTCTAGACAAATTGAAATCAGTGTGTGGATCAACCTTGAAGTGGCCCATGATTGCCTCAAGCCCGCTGCTGTGGTCGTCACCCAATGCAGACGTCATGTCCTTCTCACTCCTACTAAGCGCAACACACAGTCAGCTCTATCGTAGTTTCCATTAGCGTTAGCTGAAACTCGCGGTTCACAATTGCATTTCATCGGTGGTCCTTTGACTAAGTATTTTCTCCGTAGTGATTCTCAGTTGCACCTAGGGTTGGAAAATCAGCATAGATGATGTTGCAAGTGTGAGACGCGGAAATGAAGAGGATGTTGGGATTGTAAAATAGGAAATAGAATAATAATACGGCCTAAATCACTTACCTCAGAGGCGAAAGCCACCCCATTGCAGCTTTGTGGTGCCATTTGTGCATATAGGTCCTTGATGTGTATGTAAACGCCTCGTGGGTGTATTGTCGCTTCATTTTATATCTACGTGCGTGTAAGCGTGCTGATACACCCACGGGGACGATATGCACCAAACGTCGGACGTGTAATTACAATGCGTGGGACGACCAGTGCACAAATACGCAGAACATGTGCTACACACACAAACTGATAACCTGCTGGCGGTCACCTAGTGCGGGCAAGTGTTTCAACACGCGTAAGTTAATCTTCTTAGATAGAACGACTGCCTCTATGAGGGGATCGCATCAGAGACCGTGAATTGCAGCACTGGCTTTAAGGAAAAACACGTCTACTTGCGTTTGACAGTAATAATTTCACGATTATTCACACAGACTGCGGTTGGTTTTAAAGCATTGGAGTATTGGAGCATTGATCGATACCATGACTGCGAATTTTGCTCTCAATGATGGCAAATTTGATGATTTGATCTAAACGTGACTGCGAATATCGCTCTGAATGGTGGTAAATTTGAAGCATTTATCTACACGTGACTTGAGTTTAGTTTTAAATGATATTAAATTTGAAGTGATTTTTTACACGAGACTGCAAATTTCGCCCACATTTAGTGTATATTTTTTAGCATCGATGTACACAAGACTCCGAATTTGGCTCTTAGTCAGTGTAAATTTGTGATATTTACCCTCGCGGGACTGTGAACCTCGCTCATTTTATTGTTGGTTTGTTGTATTGACCTATGCGAGACTGCCGATTCCACTGTTTCGCCTTTTTTAGCATAGTCATTTCTTTGGCGATGATAACTAATATGAGTACTGATCTTTTCCCAGTAAATATCGTGCACTCTGCTGCGGGTATCTATAACTCCAGGTTGTCACTCTATGTATGGGGTCTTAAAAGGTTTTCTTCAATAACTATTTACTTTATATAAATACCTTATTCACCATCGGCCATTCAAAAAGCGATTGTGGTCAAGACTGTTACTTGATCAATTAGGTGTTGTTTGGAAAGCGCGTTTAGCAGCAGCGCAGATGGGGTAGCCACCGTATACCATTATTCACAAGGCGCAAGTACAGAGGCATTAAAGCCCATGCAGAATCTGCAGTCCAGATGTACTGTGGCGTTGGTGGCGTAGATTGGAACTACGCAGCGAAATAGGTCATAAGTGAGCTGCATTTACTCATTAGATGTGCACACAGTCCTGTTCTTTTGTGCTCGTGTTGTGCCAGCTACAAGAAACATACTTACGCGTGCATGTATGCGCGCAAGCCATGGTACCAAACTTTAGAGTGATACCAAGATCTTAATTCATTAGATCGTAAATGATTTGGTGTGTGTATGCATGTGTGAATATTGGATGCAATGCAATACATGAGCGCAATTATTCCCCATCAGCTAGTCAAATCTTTTTATCAACTGTTTTTTTAATCAAAGTACATTCGCTTAATTTTAAGCACATATTTGTAATTTTTTCTCATATTCTTAAAGCCAGAAACAGCATGACCTTATTTATTTCCATTAGGAGAAACTTAGAAACTCCGACTAATGCTTACGCAGCTAGAGATAACTGCCTGAAGTCGATTCATTGCACAATTTAAGATACGATTAGGCACTAAAATAATGATGAGCTTTAGGCGAAACCACCAGCTTATGCCAATTCTTTTTAGACGAATCTCCTACTCTTCCACAAGTTTGTGTTGCACTTTTGCACAAAAATACTTCGCATTGTCCTCATCAGTGCTTGAGTAACTCAAAGCACGCAAATTGAGGCAACTTTAGAGTAGGCAAAGATTTTATTGTGCAAATGAGAATGGTTACAATATCTTCTTTATGAGGAAATAAGGAACCTTGACGCTCAGCATAGGTGCCTGTCTAATTGGTCATAGGGTCACTGTGGTTGTTGTATCTTCATATCGGTCTGCACGCAAAGGATAACCAAAGTAGCTGCTCAATTCTGCTCCATCATGTGTTAAGAGTGGGAATCAGAAACCATTTAAAGCAGCAGAAGGCACAACATTTTCAGTGAAGGGCTGGGCATCACAGAAGCACGCATTTGTTTCAATGGTCAATGGAGGACCACAACGATCTCCAATGAACATAGAGGAAATTTGGAGTCTATTTTTGCACTGGCTTCTGCACGTGTTCGGCAAAGTCGCATTTTCTTAAAGCAAAATATCATCATTGACACCATATCAGGCTTACCTTTTAGACATCTGGATGTTGGCAAACTTTGAATGGGTTCAGAACTACTTGACATGCCACGACATGTGACACCATCATTGAGCTTATTGTCAAACTATAAAAGACGGTTAATGCAGAGGCGTGAGAGGTGTAATAAACGTTATAGTGCAAGCGAAGTAGTGACCATTAGCATGCATGAATCCATCAGATAACGAATTCGAGGCATCAGAAATACGCATTAGTAGTTTAAGAGGAGCGTTCCATTGACAAACTTTCGAGTGATGTAAACAGTCTTTGGCATTATGATAGGCATTTATTCAAGGCGTTAGAAGGAGAGAGATGTGGTTTAGCAAAATAAGTAGCACGAATTGCTGGTACTTAGTGAACCCGTTGGCTATTGCTTAGAGTGCATAATACTAAGGAGAGTGATTGGCACTTAAGTTGCATTCATGACAAGTTAAGGGACTATTGTAAGTGATTTGTTTAGCTGGGCTACTTCAGCTCGCTCCACTTGAGATAAGATGGGCAATCTTTTTAAAATTCACCACAGCTAACACTGGTCTTCCTTCTAAAATGTGCACTGCCAAAAATAATTTTATTTCCTTGAGTTACTAGCATGTAGGTGATCAACCGCTGTAGATATATCTTAATGTCCGACTCACAAGAGTGATGGTGAGGAGCGGGAAGCACGAACATAGCAGTAGGGGTGCAATGAGCACGAACGTCACGTGCAACAATTGGAACCAACGAGGAAAGTATGTAATCAAGCACACTCCAACACACAAATCATTTCAAACGAAGCAAAGAGACAGCCAAAGAAATGGAGTGCGGGAGTTGGTCATGTTCTTGTTCGTGGAAGTGGGCACCGTGAGCTGAGGTTGTGAGGAGCCCACAATGTAAGGAGAAGTGTGGAGGGCGGCCAGTGCAGAAGCCGCAGTGGTGCCGCAATGCGCGCAATGGGTTGGTCGCAGCAGTGGTGGTAGACGACTGAGTTTGTGCTTACACTGGTGCTAGTGAGGATTCTTTGAATGCGATGGTGGTGGATGAGCTAGTCGGTGGTGTTTAAATTCTTTTCTGCTTCTCTTTTAATTTGAATCCGTAACAAATGCTGCTGATGCTGGTTGTCGACAAAATTTGCATTTAAAATAATTTAAACCATGTTCTTCATGAGCTATTGCGATTGCCGTAGCTGTTGTATTGGGCTTCCAAGTAGGCGTGATGAACACAATCAGAACGAACTTGGCACAAATGAACAGCGCTTGACATTATGAACTTGGCAGTGGTTATCAGTGTCACACCCAACTATGCAACTTTTGTGGAAGAGTCAATTCATTTAACTAATTCGATAGTTAAGCGACCACAATCGAGCAGATAAAGACTGCATTGAGTTGAGCCATATGCCCTCGAATCTGCCAACTGACTAGAGGTATGTGAGTGCAAGTCAATTCAATTCACCCATGCGACAATAGCGTTTTAGTTATGCTTTGCCATCGCCCATGCAAACCCTTTTGTCCTCATCCGTCTGTTGCCCACTTCAAACAAAATTATTGAATTCTAAAATTATTCGCACCCCGAATTTGCATATTCATTTTTTTGCTTACTCTTTACCAACACTTTGCAAGCCAGTTTTCCTCTTAGGTCTCTACTAAGTACTACCAATGTTAAACGCCGCTAGCTATAACAGCTTAAATAGGCTTCGAATGCGTGACTCTCTTGCCGTTATTAGGTCGGACTGTTTGCCTGTTGAAATCGGTTGAAGGGCTTCATTCGGCTTAACGCCTCTGCGTTATCTCTAATAGCAACCAACAGAAGCGCAATAAAGTTGTGCTAAGTTTTACGTACTTTGATTCCACTGTTGTTGTATTTTAAACGCTCACTACCTTTAACTCATGACACTTATAATTCCAAGAGAGAGTCCAAAATTTAAGGTGTTTATGGAAATTAGTTCTGGCGCTCGTGATTTCATCTGATTGATGAGGCGTGAGTTGTTAGTGTGGGCGAAACAAATATGCTCCGATTTAGTCGAGAACTGGGGATTGAGCGAAAATACACATTCCAAGTAACGGCTGATGCGTTGGCGTTGAAATATGCAGAAGAGGAAGTGGAGTGCAAACGAATTTCAGTCAGGCGTGCTCAAGTATTCCTCACGACGTCTTAGCTGTTCAAACTGCGCTTAGTTCTTGGACTTGAAAAAGAACGATTTACGAATGTGCTAGCAGACTGAAAATTGTAAGGACAAAGCCGACGACGAAAAGGAACACAAGGTAGTAGTAAAGGAAGGTCATGTTCTTACTATTGCAGGAAGATCGGCTCCTAAGATTTGCGCATTCATCAGTCATTTAAATAGTGCAATGTTGCAACTGCTGACTAGTATAATGCTGCATCAGGCTTATACCATGCCCGCATGCACGTGATTCCAACGTGGGTCCAACGCCCCGAGGTACTCTCATTGGAGTGGAAGCACTTTTCTTTTTTTTATCCATCAACTATTGTGACGGTCAATCAACCAGAATGATATGCTACTCAAGTTTAGGCAATGCGTGCATTCAAAGATCTAGCTGCACATGGCACTTCTTGTGTTGTAGATCTCAATTAAGCCTGTTGAAATCCTAAAATAAGATTCGTAGGCAAAATTGCTTGAGCCCAAAGGATATAAGTTGCAGTGAAATCAATTCACTCCTCAATTAGTGCTCGCAATTTCAACGCTTCATTTTTCCTTACATAAATAAACATACATGCGATCCTTCCTACAAGCTGCTAGAGAGTACAGAAAGAGTTTTGCTAATCCATAGATCACCACAGCTAAAGCTTAAGACACTTTTGATTTTAAAGAGTCGCGCAGTTCAAAGTATACTAATTTATATTTCTCCATCCTTCGGCTGCT
Source organism: Taenia hydatigena (assembly GCA_036345935.2). NCBI lineage: Eukaryota > Metazoa > Platyhelminthes > Cestoda > Cyclophyllidea > Taeniidae > Taenia > Taenia hydatigena. The sequence goes on from JADWOT020000003.1 coordinate 4,100,607, forward strand.
AAGATTCTACCCGAATTCGTTTTATCGAGTATGTAATGCTACTTGTCAAAGTGTGAACAACCTACCAATTAGTATGTTAAGTCATGTCGCGTTAGAAAGGCAAAGTCAATCTCTCAACTCGCATCGCACCAGTTCGTGCAATTAATGCACAGGAGTTTAGTACTGTTGATAGGACGGACCCATTCGTAGACAAGTTGCAGATCTCCCTTTGACACCGTATCAATAGTTGTAGCAAGGGCAGTCACAATAGCGCTTCCTCCCACTGCAATGTCTCTTTTGAGCAGCACCGATACCAAAGCTTTGGAAAAGAGTAGCTAAGGAAATGTGTTCTGGCGAGCTCATCTCTCGAAAATAGCTATGCTCATGCGTTACATCTTGTCGATTCCTTGTAGCACATGGAAAGCGACAAAGTTGGTGAGCCAAACCTGCCCCAAACAACATGCATAGCTTGGAATATGCAATGCTTTACTTTACCAAAGGCAATATCGTGAACAGATGGGACCAAACAAAGTGTAGGGTTGCCATTGCGCACGAATCTGCTATACTTCTCAACGTGTTATATTTCAGCTAACTCCATAAACAGAAGAAATTGACTTAAAACCTAATGCAGATTTACCCAATGGCGTGAGGAAGTCATGGGAGGAGTAAAGCTGCAAGTAATAGCATCATCGTTTTCCTCGATACCTTTTAGCTCTCTCACATGACATGTTAGATGGATGACAAATTGTTTTGCAGCAAAAGCCCCTGAATAAATTGTAAACACTCATAGACTGGACCATGCCTCCATAAAAAGATAAACCGTTATAAAAGTAATAGCCTTATCAAATTTGAAGTACGTGCATTGGTCATTCAGGAGGAAAAAATGCCTTAGTGAAGAAAATGCGGTTTGACCCAGTATTTAGCATAAAAATAATGATTTACACTTTTATTGGGCTGCTGTTGGTGGGAATCACATATCGCCTCTTGCATGTCAACCTGTTACAGCGCCTTTTTAATTACCGCTTCCAAAATTCACAAGGAATATGCACAGCCATATAAAGGTTTTAAGATGGCATTGCAATGATAACTGATCTCGCAACAGCCAACTTGTCGTGAAGTAGATGAGAGAGTCAAGCGCTAACTTGCCATAACAACTGGATAACCTATAGAGTTATCTTGCAATTGAAGATGTCCTGCATTACATGGTCAAGTCAATTCACTCGTCTAGATCCATCCTATAACTGAAGTCAAAAGTACTGCAACTATTGCGCCAGTGACATCCTTTAGCTGGCACTTCAATTTTTGAAATACTTATTGCACGTGGAGAGTGCCAACTGATGTTTTCGTACCCAACGTGGGGTCAGGAACCTAAAATACCCTAAAGCACGTGTCACGGTTAAAAAAGATACTACAAGCTTTGGACAATTGGCAACTGCAGATGCTAAGGACGAATTTTTAATGTGTTTATGATCTTCTCCGTCCATTATTTAATTATTTGGACACGAAGAACCTATCTGAACATGATAAATCTTGTCCATTCCCTCCTTTGCCACCAATCATCTTGAACAATATCCAATTCGCCTTTTTATTGCATTTTACTGGCATTTAGGTGGTCTCACTTTGGATGGACAGCAGGTGGTAAAGCAGTAAAAGAAGCGCAGCTGAGATACGCGATAATGCGATATGCAAACTACAAGGGCATTGTTGCTGCGGTAAAATTCATCCCACTCCACGCAATGAAGGACAGTGCAAAGCCATAAGATGCGAAGCGGCCTCGCTGCACAGGATTACACAAATGGGTCGCAAAGTAGGCCAATGACCTGAAGTGAGTGAAATGTAGACTAGAAAAAGCGATGAAGTGGGTCTAGCAATCCGAAGGTGAAGGTATACCGTATCAACATGGCTCATTTTTACCATAATAAGTTGGCACATCAAGATAAGATCTAGACTTAAATAAGCGTCACAAGCGACTGCTTTTTACCACAGCCTTCATGAAGTCCTCTTCAAAATGCTCGTGAAACTATTTGATATCATAAGAAGCAAGTAAACTCCTGACACCGATTCGTTTCCCTTGCTTTTTCAGGACCAGAACCAAGGCCGCAAACCTACACATTGATATCCTGTGCGTTAAAGGGTGCGTGCAATAAAAAAAATTTACTGCAAGCTTTCTATTAATCAACTATCAGTTGCGCATGTATAACGAAACCAGTCATATATAAAATGTAGCTGAGTATGACTGCTACGACTGCATAATCTGTCTAATTAATGGCCACAGAACTACTGCAAGTTGTCATGCATCCGACATCGCACTCGTTGTGAATGGGAAGTGGTAGAAACCGTCGTGAACATCCAAGTCGGATGCGTGTGCATTGTCTATGCAATCAATGTATTCCTAATGCAAGCAAACTACAGTATTGACAAAGAACTTTATGCAGGCGCAAACTATGCTTGTATATTGAAAATAATTAGTCACTTTAGTGCATAAAGCTACACTCTGCATTGAAATGACTTGTAGAAACTACTCATGCGGTTAATGAGGGCAGAACCGATACTTTTGACACGGAATCCTCATCTGGCGAAGTAGGAGTGGGTCGACAAGTGTTGCAGTCGAAGGGCGTCTTTGATGTGCAAGAAGAACTAAAGGAACATCCAGGAGCTCCCTTCTGGTAAAAACTATGCACTGGAGTGAATCTAACTAAAGTCTGTTACGGGCTTCAACGACGGGCTTTTACATGGGGTCAAGGTCTTGGTGCACTTCCATCCCCCTAAGTTGGGTTATTTTTGAGTGAATATAGTCTATCATTGTCGTACGATGAAATAGCGTGATAAGAAGAAGAAAATTAAAATGGGCAACTCGTGGCTAACTCAGTGCCGTTTCCACTTAAGTTAATAAGTGGCTTGATTTGGGTGAAAGACGGCACAAAAGAATGATGTTATGCCACCTAACGTGAAATTAAAGGCGTGGGAATGGTATAGATGAAAAAGTGCTAAGGTGGGGACAGCGGTTGCGTTAATGGGAGGAGGAATGGTGGGGCGGAATCGCACAATGACATGTTGATTGTCAGGGTTAGGCTCAGAGCATTCTCAGAGTCTGCAATTTAAGCGTGAAGAATGGCATGCGACAAAGTATATTTTGGGGGTGACGATGCACTTGAAAGGAAACGATTACTAAAGATAACTAATTTTTCTAAAAGAAGTTTGCCTCAATGTTTTTTACAAGGCTAATCCTTAAAGCCATTTCGTGCGTTCATGGCAATAAATAGGTTTAACATGATTTAATTTGCTGAGCATGAGGTATTTAGCTGGTTGGTTTGGCAATGACATTCTAGACGATTAATGAATCCATACCCTCCCTTCTCTTTGTTTCGCCTCATCCACACTACGTCGCAAGCATTCCGTTATGCTGGACTAAGCTAAGGTAACCCGTGCCGCTTAACCGGCTTGCACTAGCTCACTCTGCCCTACTACAAGGTCATACTTAGTCAACAAGGAATGACAGTAGAACATTATAGTATAGGAACTACCGAAATTGGCGAAGCTTTTCATGTACCCTCTATGCAGAAAACTTTTGCATGCAGTGTTCAAACAACCGCATCCGAACGTTACAGTAGGGCAGCAGTATAAGACAATGCAGACACGATTCATCCTGACCTTTTAAATGTGTGTAGAGGAACAGATGCGCCTAATACACTTCAGCTCAAATTGTGCCAAATATTTAGCTGCTTGAGCTTCTCGGGAAAAAGACGCACTTGATTGCAGAAGTATCCTTGAAATTCGTAGTATTTAATGCATATGTACAATCACGTGAATGAGTTCCTACTGACCAATCGTACATGGTGAAAAGATTTAAGAATCTTCGATGATGCGTCGTCTACTTTTCCCACATAAAACACCTAGTTCGGATGGTTAAGCATCCACGCCAACGTTTTATGGTAGAGTGAGCAGCGGTGGCGAATGCGGCTGGGGGTTAATTTTGCTCCTTATGGCTAGTGGGAAGGATTAGGTGTGTCTAATGTATTCAACCTACACATCTTCCTCCAATTAAACTGCAATCGCAACCTCATGCGCCATAGCAGCTGCGAGCCCAACACTGACATTCTACAAAATATTTAAAACCCAACCAAATAGCAAATTTCAAGAGCACACTTTTCTTCTTGCAGTTAACCTCAGGAATGGTGACCAGCCAAGATCATATTGGTACACCCATCATCTACACACGGTGCACGCATGGAACAACTCTGACACATTATCTCAGCCCGATAACGCACTTTTTACTGCCAAATAGCAAGTAGCAAGCCAAAACACTGACTATTTCACTTTCGAACAATCAGATGGGTGCTCACGAATAATGTCACCACCCTCGCTCTTTAGTTATTAAACGCCACAAACTCACCCCTACGCGACCAACGAATTATCATGGTTGTAGATGCTGCAATCCTCTTCCACTGCAAAAAACGCTCCAGTCGCAAACACCTGCGCAAGAGACCTCTTCCACTGCCTCAAAATCTTGAATCTTGCAACCCATTTATTATTACCGTCCGAATTTAACCAACAATCCGATAAGATACTAGCATTTTCTTTCACTCGAATAATGCTGGCAGCCAAGCTATTCTTTCCTCCTATGTGTTTAAATTACGAAGACAGCTGGTCAGAAAGGAGTATATCAATGGTCTAGGCCATCTTTCCATCCTATTTGACTTTAGGTGGAGGCGATCTAGACGCAAGCACAGTAAATAGTCAAGAGTTGATTAAATTTGGCTATGCCTACGGTCAAAACAGAATATTCTTTCAATCGCTTATGATGTGTAAACTCTCAGCGTGAAGTGAGAACAATAACCTCAAGGGGATCATTTCTTCCCTTTTGAAATACAAGTTTGCTAACTCCTGACGTCAGCAAACATCCCAGTAACGGGACCACATGTTTAAAATGCTTACGGATTGACGCTTTGTCAAGTTCAAATAGCACAAAGAAAGCGGCACAGTTGATGAGACATATCCTACACAGCCTAACGTGCTCCATCTTGCAAAAGTCGATATCTCAAGAACAAAACCATCTCACAAGTTTTGACAGCAATTTTCTCAAAAAAAACATTTATTACTAGCAAAAACACAATAAACGGAACTAACGTCCATTAAATTGACGGACACAAAAATAATCTCAAGACTGAGAACACGAGTAAGTCCATCAATCGTGCCTCTTGTCTGGCTCCGTGACACGAGTTGGATAGATGCGAAAATGACTGTTGATGCTCTTTATTCACATCTGTTACGCATAGCCTGTTTTCATAGCTGACAGTCTTCGCGACCGCACTGTGGGGTGGAATGTCAACGCTACCGAAATGATGCTCAGTATGAGATGTCTGGTGCATAATTTCTCGTTGTCATGCTTCGTCCTTACTAATAAAATCTCATCACATCGCCTTCAGATGCTGCTACCGAAATCATCCTCTCCCCCGAAATTCGCTTGCATTCTAGCATAGACAAGCTACTGAATTCTTCATATCAATCATGAATGCATAAAGAGTCAGTAACTAGCAGACATGATGGCCTTTGTATGACTGCGGCAGCTATTAGCAGATGATCTCATGCCACTAGAATTCAAACATGCAAAAGCAAACGCCAGATGCAATGCATTACGTGTGCATCCGCTGCAGTGGACAACAACTATCTCTGGAGTTATTCCCCAGGAGTTCGCGCTACAATGCTCAGATTTGCAACAAAAATGCAATGAGAAATAAGTGTTGCGAGGGCAACATCCACTCCCTCCTAATTGCATGCCTTGCACGTGCAATCAGCGGGTAACTAGCAGCTGACTTTCAAATTTTAAAGTAGTCGACTGGGTCACATCCTCGAACTGTCACCATGATGACCAGCAGCCTGACGTGCCTCGTCGTCCCCTTTGCGCTTGTCTGTCCATCATTTACCCTCTTCATATGCATTTCGGCTTTTGTTTGCGCCTTTTCTTTGTGGCGTGGATTGCGATGAACGCCGTGGGTATTGCGTTAATGAAAGGGAGCTCCTCACCTATTCACACCTATACCGATATCAATGATAGGCAGGTTGTCAAAGTAGAATCTGCCACAAGGCGTTTTTCTACCGATGGCCATGTGAAGAAAAGGACTTGACAGAAGAGTCTGATGTGTAGTGCATCAGATTGCAGAAACAACTTGATTTCTTCGCGCCTAGAAGTCGTTCAGTGTGAACTCTACCGTCAGATGCACCACCGCAAGCACCAGCTGTTGGGTGGGTGTTAACTTTGAGCAGCTCGGTTTCCATTGTTAATGAACTTGGTTTAGGAGTAATGACCAATTTAATGACTGATTCGCAACTTCTTCTGCCATATCTGCTCCAGTCATCACCAAATGCAAGACAAAGCATTGAAAATTTGAAGTCTGTTGGGTGAGGTTATATTTGTCTCATCAGCTCCAAGGAATCGACAAAAAGCTGACGTAGTGGCCTTGCGATTTTTGGGGGGTAGATCCTCCTTATTAAAGTAGTGTTTATGGCATCTGATTCTGGCAAGCTTGTAAATGACTATCGGAGATAACAACAACCACACATTGCGACAGCGCAGCAAAGCCTCATCTTCCCTTCTCAGAGGCTCTAGCATCTGCGCCACCTAGAAAAAAACTTTGCGGTGGAAAAATACGCCAAATTTACGGCTCTCACTAAAGCTGAGGGCTTGGCCTTTAAGAGGGATCTGCAACTTGTCTACGAGTGGATCCCTCCTGCCAGCAACACTGGAACCCTAAGTATTACTAGTACGAACTGATACCGTACTAATTTGGAATGTGACTTGGTTTCACCAACGCAATGTTAGTATCGTGTTCCATTATAGGAACTTGCGATATGAGCTGCAGTAACCGCTAAGAAAACGCGTAGTGCTTTTTTGTCTGACATGCAACGGCACTTACATCAACGATGCTTATACTCTCAAATAAGATCTTAAATGCAATTGCATTGCATTACAATGTTTAGGCACAATAGATATAATCGTTGCACCTCCGGTTTCATCATAATGCCAATGTGGGAGCACTAAGTCAGTCTTGTTGAAGCGCGCAATCATTAAAACTATTCCAGGTTTAAATAAAACGGCGAGGGATCGTTTGTTTATTTCTTCATTTTCATGGTTCATCGCGGTCAAACATTTAGGTTAAACACTAAACAGACTTATTTTACATTATTTTATCAACTTCATTATGGTGAACAAACGACTGTCAATCATGCGCTAGTATGGGATTGGTGCGAGAATACTTTTTCTCTCTAATTAGCTTTTTCAGTTCCTTTTAACACAGGGGATTACATTTAGACATCTTACGCATTACTGGGTCAAGTTACGCATTACAAGTGATGAATGTGAATAAGACTCAAAATCATTAATTTGTACTCAATTTCGAAGAGACCTGCGAAGTCTAGATCTCATTGCTGTGTGTTGTAGCAATATTGCTACAAAACATTTGGAGTGCCGTTAAGCACCAAAGATTGACGTCAGCATATTCAATACCGGTTCTACTGAATGAATCATCAATAAGATCGTGCAGTTTTATATGGTTTTATGATTTATTTTCACTAATTATTTAACCCAAATTAATCTTAAATTCGCATTGGCTTCCCGAAATTTAATGCTTGTCTAGAAATTTAGTCGTAGCCGCCTTCGAGAACAGTGTTTATCCATGTTCATCCATCACGCATTTTATATCTCGAATAATGTAGTACAAGAAAAATGATACCTTACAAACCCACATGCTATGATGGTGACATAGTCGAAAATGTGGCAATGTGGCTGACATATAGATGGACCGGGGGCCAGTTAGGTGTGACTGGAACAAAGATCCGATGGTCTGTGTGGGAACTTGAACCCTTCTTCTTCTCCTTCTTTCTCCATCTAAAAGGCGGATGAAGATAATAAGAAGAATGAGTCTAAGTTGGAGGATTGTAAGCCTATTTATGTTGCGGTGCCGATTTTCGAATTTATTATTATTATTATTATTATTATTATTTTCTACTACGAACAACGTAGTAGAAAGGTGCAACACTGAATGAACTTTGTGTGATGTGTCAAACGACCTACGCGGTTTAATAGTTAAGTGAATCGTTTGTAAGATATGCAATCTGATGTACGACTTAAATAGAGGATAGTTCCGCCCAAAAGGAGACCAGCCATTGGTTAAGAACTGCTTGTAGACCGTTTTCTAAGCCGCCACCAAGCACATACATTCCTTTCTGATCAACTTCATTTGCACTACAGATGGAGAATTGAAGTAGAAGCAGCAGATTGGAAAGTAATATTTTGGCGGTTCTAGTAGAACTGGGTCTGTGAAATTGAAAACACCTTAATGCAATTGATTTATTATTCTTTTTGCAAAGCAGTTTCAAAGTGGAGGCGGATGCTCAATGCTCACTCACACTCCTATTTTATGAGCGGTGGCATGGAAGATTGGAAGTGGCTTAGCAGCCACCTCTGTCAGATGCATATCAATGAAGATGATGACAAGCTGTCATGCGGTAAAGCTTCCACAGCAATTTGTATACCACCGCCAGCATGATACACTCCTCTAAAGGTTACTGTAGACGGAAATCTCTGAACAGGCAGAAGGCCTCTACGATGTTTGTTTCTTGCATCAACTACTAATACGGGTCAGTCGGAGTGAGATCGGAATCGCCTTTCAGGCGCATCATATGGGAGTTGCACGCAAAATTTACGAGATGTTGGGAGGTAGAGAGTAGACGTGAGATAAAAGCGTATTGCACACTTCGATTATGCAATCCCTCGTGCTGACTATGATAAAGAGCATCGAATGTATGCAGACATAAATGGCCCGTTAAGCAGTGTAACCGCATCCCAAATTTTCATCAAGACTGGTTCGTTGCTCTTATTTAAATGCCTCATGAGCGATCTCCACTGCATATAGGAGGTGTTTTGGCACTCAGGCGAATTAAAAAATCATCCGCTTTTCATATAATCGCCAAGTGGCGAATTCGGTACAGCCGTCATTAAAATATCTATGCCATTGATTTGGTAAAGCTGGTGCGATGGACCTGCCTCAATGTCTTCTTGAGAAGAGGCAAAACGTTTCGCCACTGAGTGTAGTTGTGCCAACCAAAGATTCCATGCATGTATCTGTGTATTCACTTAGAAACCTTTATATTTCTGGTTCTTTTCTCAGGCAGTCAAAAAACAAGGCTGATTCGCCTAATTGGTAATTAGTTGTGGAACACTTTCACAGCTTACTTGCAATTAATGGGCTGACGACTGATGAAATAGCGTTCTGCTGACGACTTTTCAGAATTGAAAGTCACTTAGCGTTGATCCGAAGTCAATCCATCGGGGCTGTCCAATGTATGTCTCATTGCTGTCTTGCAATCATGTATGGAATGTAAAATCAACTACGCAAGCTAATTTTGTACTCAAGTTAATGTGCAAAAGTATTGTTCAAGGACGTGCTTGAATGCGAGAAGATTCTATTTCACCATACAGCAGACGTTGAGTTATAAAATAGCATAAAAATAATTCAATATCGGATGAAAGTGACGTCTTGGTCTGCTGACATTAAACGTTTGCAACGATTTGCCTTCATGTGCAATTTGCGTGCGAGTTCCGCTTTGATCCTTATCTTATCTCGTACAATCTCATTGGCTCAATGGTCTGCTAACCAACACTCGAGCGTCATGGTTGAAAACTCTATAAATACTCGCAAGTGAACGACTCAGGCCGACGCAATGCTTTCAACCTTGTAAAGAACCAGTCGGTCAGTCAACTGGCCACCAAGTAAGTAATAGCAGCCGTTAAAAATCTGAACGCTTTCGGGTGTGTGCAGATGTCATTAGAAAACAAAAAAGCAGATCAATTTGAGCACAAATGCAGAGAGGCACGCATTAGTGGCAAGGAACAAGGGAGAACCATTAAGAGAACAAATGTTGTCGTTTTGAAGTAACCGCAAGTTACCTTATTTGTATTTTGATCTTGTCATTTTCATCAGCATCCTTCGGCGAATCAGCTCCAATCCTGTAACGGTCCACTGAAGCATATACTAACTTGTCGCTGCATTAAGTCATACAAGTTCTTGCACATTCCATCCTTACATCCACTTTAGTAGCCGCAATCCCCACCACAGCATCCCTGCCCACCAAGGGCCCCACTACCCCACACCTACTAAGTTCTCCTCTTCAGAAAAGCAGAGTTCCCAAAACCATGGCACGATGACTTGGAAAGAGTGTAGTTGCAGACATCACCTTGGCAGAAGTAGCCAAATGACTAGCATGATGGAAATGTTGGTTGTATTGGATAACGAAGGCCACCGACTAAAAGAAAACAGCACAAAATTGCAAAAGTGGTCGCCTATTATATTTCAGCAAAGTGATGTTTAACAACAGGTATGGTCAAGCCTCACTTATCTCTCATCGATCTATTTGGCAGCCACATTGTCCTCCTATTTGACTGTGTTGCCTCCCTAATATTTTGATTCAGAAGGTGTTACTTTTCCTGTCCTGCACAACTGATTGCTTAGAATGTGTGATTGAGTTCATCAAGTCTACCTATAATCCTGATATAACCACTACGCTAATTGCAATAGCTCACGAATAACACATTTTGACATTTAGAATGCATGTTATACAGATAGCCCCAGCAGCATTCGCAACAGATTGAAAGCAAAAAGGGAGCGGAATGAATGTGTACACCTGTCGACCAGCTCCTCCACCACTATGGTATTCGATGACGTCCTCACTGGCGTCAGTGTAAGCACAATCTCAGTCGTCTACCACTAATGCTGCGACCGTTCCTACGGCTGCGCGCATTGCGGCATATCTCATTGCGGCTTCCGCACTGGCCACTATGCACACTTCTCCTCACATTGTGGGCTCTTCACAACCTCAGCCCACGGTGCCCACTCCCACGGATACCACCATTGCCAACTCCGGCACTCCATTTCTTCGATCATCTCTTTGTCTGGTAATGGAATGACTTGTTTGCAGGACTAACTGTGCAAATGTGTCGTGGATGTTCTTAGCTTGACGTAGTTTCTACACGAACCATATAGCGCACATTATAGTGTGCTAAACAGTGTAACAGGTTCGCCCCTAAAATATGTTGCTCTAAACTACTTTTAACAATGATACATTCATGTAAATAAGCCTGAGCTCTGGTTCCATTCCTAATTGCAATGTGTGGTGGATCTACTGATTTGTAAAGATACCCATGGTCTGATAGCCGCCCCATGTTTTGAGTTTTGTTCCAAAAACCATTGCTGCAAGATTTTATTTTAGCATAGTCACAAAAGCCGCAAGGCTCGGATAAATTATACTGCGATTCAAGAACTTCTAACACGGTGAAGAAGGTACAGTAGAAAGGGGGCAGCCCACTCAAAAGGCACGATGGGGAGCATCTACGCTGTTTTTGCGTCAAAAGCGGGAGCTGTGCAAACACGTGGCGCATAGAATACGATGCACGCAACACTTACAATCTTTTCCAAAATTATAGTAAAATAATTTTACATGCTTATAGCAAGCTTGAGCAATGGCAAATGTCAGTGCAAAAACAGATTTCAAAACTAATTTAGAGAAGTTTAAGTGTTGCTGAGATAGAGTCATCGATGTAGCCATAGGTGCAGTCGTATAGATGCTAGCACAAAGCTTAAACTCACCTTTTTCGATGAAATTTGTGCTTTGATCACTTCTGTCCAATCGTTCCAGCTCGATCGCTGCACCCACATGTAATATGCGTTGTGTCAGGAGCATAAAATAAACTCCCCTGTTTGGTACCGTGGTAAGGGGATCCAATGGAGCACTCCGGGGATCATAGTTAATAACTATGAGTCAGGCAATTTTTGCGCACATCAACTTCACTTTTGGATTCACTTGGATTTTTAAGGCTGATACTAAAAGAAAGTCAAGGCTTGTGACAGTAAAGGCGGGGCAGGAGTGCTAGAAATGCTCACAGACAAGCCATTTAAGTCCTTTGGTTTGATTTTGAATTAACTGTTATGTACCACCGTTATAAACAAGCCTACAAGCTAAGCTATGCAAGAAAGGCTCCAACATTTATGTTGGCTTTAGGTTGATACATGTTGTTTTGCATATTTTATCAAGCAGTTTACAAGACTTAACGCTAAAAATTTAATAAGCTCAGCTTAAGAATTTCTTCTAAACTATTTCAGTTAAATTAAATCCAGTAATACCAATTTTTCCAAATTTCTCGCATCATTATTCAATTCGCGTCCGAAAATTTCCTACTGTATTTTAAGCATTTCTTTAATGATACACTTTTCAATGGATTGCAATTAGCTGAAATGGCAGTGGCACGTCCTCTCATTTTGACAATCTACTGCCCATGTCAGAACGTCAGCATCAGCCAAACGGATAGGCAAACAGATCTACGTTTTGCCCACGCCTAAGCGAGAAGAATCTTGTCGTATCAAAGGTGCGCAGAGCTCTAGCACAACTGCGTACTTTGATCTGGGGCATCGCCATTTTCAATTTTATCGTATTTCCCGTCTTTTGGTGGATACTCAGGCATGCCATACGAAAACTTCACTTTAAATGCTTCTTCATCTCTGTGTGTGTTGCTCTGTGATTCGAGAAATTCTCTACCAAATAATGAATGGCTATTATTGTAGCGTCTAGTACTTTTGTCATGTTATCAGAGCAGAACCTTTTGAATTTAGATCGGAAACTGTCGTAGAGGTGCGCCTTTTGCACCAACACCACAGAATCTACGTAATTTTTACCACTATTAAACTGATTATTATCAATCACTGTTTTTATGAGATGGGCTTTGACTGTGATGGGATCGACAGAAGTCAATAATCATAGGTTCACTGTATTTAAAAGTGGACTTTCTTAATTATGTTNGCTCCTTTTAACGCCTACAAAGGGAAGGTTTTGAGCCAACTCAATGCAGGGTGGCGAGCTTTGTAGATGACAGAGATATAAAATTTGATTGGCACGAGATTCTTTTACATTTAGAAACCTTTGTAATAGGAAATCGACATCAGAGAAAAACCTAAAGAGAGGAGAGTGACCAACGGGATTCAACTAAATTGTGGGTGATCAGTTTGCCATATCGTGTGGTCCTTCGTCCGAGGTTGCGTTGCAGCCGGCGACACGTCTCAGTCACTTTTCTCTAACTATTTCATCACTTCCTCTCCTTTATCTATCTAATGTCGAGCGGAACCAAAACATGCAAAGAATTGGATTTTTGCATGGCATTTTCGATTAAGCCGCTCCTTTTTGACAAATATGCGATGAATCGAGGGAAATCACGTTTGATCGGGATTCGGAGCCTCGTGGACAGTTAATTGCGCCGTGCCTGTGTGACGGAAGCATGAAATATATCCATCAATGGTGTATTCAACACTGGACTGAAGTCAGTTGGTCGAGGACATGTAAGCTGTGCCATTCCAGGCATAGCGTGCGCGGGCAGGCTAAGCAGAATGAAGAAATGAGGCTGCAGAGAGTAAGGAAGTGCCGTGTGCATGCATATTAGGCAGCTCACTCTTTTGTCAGTGATTCTACGTTTCAAAGAATTCCTTGCAGAGTAGCCAATAGTCATACCTCCTTCTGCTTTGATGGAAGCCATCCGCCATGCATTTACCCACTATTAGCGCAGTCTATACTATTAGGGCATTTTCGTAGATGTAACGAATGGCGGTTTTGTCTTTCAGTGGAATTTCTACGCCTTCGAAGTCTTTGCGCTGCTCCTCACAGGCTGGTCGATTTGGTCGAGTGTTGCTGCCTTCACCAATGCTCCCTCAGGACTTTTGTGCTCACCATTCTTCCCTGGATTCATTAGCCTCATTATTGACGGTTTTGTCAAGGCTTCAGTCTTTTGGATTTCAGTCTAATGCAGACTCACAAAGGCCTCGTGCCGAGCAAAATACGTCTACGTAGCGCAAGAACCTTCCAAAAGGCGAATCGCAAGGTCGCGTCGAACTGCAAGGGCTTGGGGTTGAGGAGAAGCTACTTTTAGCCGGACGTTTTCTAGCCTCCCGCTATGCTTGAATGGTTGTTTTTTATTCACTCTACAACTAATCATTTGTGAAATCACTATGCAAAGTAAATATTTTCCGCATTGTTTGCAATTTTTAGAAGGAATGTGATTTGAGCTTCATACAACACAGACGAAAGGGGAAGTAGCAATTCCAGTTGTGGGTTTTAGTTGAACATCAACTCACGGATTCAAGTGTTTCCCCACTGAATGCAGCTGGCGAGATCATGCTACGCTTTGAGGACCCCACCAGCAGTCGCTGGGCTGAATTTAATGCCGAAAACGTTGTTGCACCTCCGATTTGTGAATTTGTTATAAAATATTCAAAAAAGCTTGTTTTTGCTTCAGTTCTCTTCTTTTTCCCATTAGGTAGTGTCTGACTCACGCTAGTGAATGTTTAGCGTTTCCCAAAGGACCTATTCCGCGTTTTGTTAAATTCGCACAAGCAGACGAATGTGTTTATTGGGACCTAGCTTGTTATAACTGTGAATGAAGGTCTGCCGCTACATGTTCAGACTCAGCTATGTATGCCATAAGGCATGATCACGGGGTTCGCCAAGCTGACACACCCTTGATCTTCCCTAATCGCAGAATGGCAACGTCCAGCATCCACGATAATCGAGATTGTTAGCCAACTTGATGTAATACTGCCTTTGTATCAAAACCACAGCTACTCAAACAGGAATCAGGCGCAGCTTATTTGTGTTAGAACTCGATACTTACTGTGCAACACCTAAAAGGGTCCCTAGCCATAGCCTTGCATCTGTGGATATTTGGTGTCCAGATTTTCAAGTGGAAAAGGCGCCATCCCTGGTGCTAATGCCACTTTTGTTACAACCATCATCGGATTATATCTCAGCTTAATTAGCAAAGCAAACAGTGTGCTTTTGTTTAAGATGCAAGTCGAATGGCATTAAAATGGAGATGTTTTATTTAGAAGTATCCCACCTTCTACTGCTAATTACCACACTGATCTCCAGGACAAGAAAATCATCGAAATTGAGCATTGTGCTGCATCACTAACGCTAGTTGAATGTGATCGTTTAATGAACTTTTGTAGTGGCTCTTTGAATTATGAACAGTCAACTTGAAGGCTTGAGTCACTGGTTCTGTTCTTCCAATATGACGTTAAGAGGCAGGCAAGCATGGTGAACTACATACATAAGCACAGAAGGTTTGATGAAGGACGCTAAGCATGTCCTTAGGAGAATGAGCCGCCCGCATTGTTACTGCGCAGGTGTTCTGAAACGCATCGCAAACCGCTGTAGAAGAATGGAATAACAAAACAAAGAAGCAGTCACAACAGTCTAAGACTATCTTCTGAGGCTTGTTCGGTATGTATGCGCATATACCACTGAATATAAACCTGACATTGCTAGGCATCACATCTTTTCAAGGATAAGGCATTCGTGGCGCAGATGCTGAGAAGACGATGATCCGGATATTTAGAGGGTAGGAGGTGCTGGACAATCATGTTCATTGGTGGAACTAAGCAATGGAATCGTTACAACTTCAACGGAGAATGAGGATTGCCATTCATTGCACTAAGAAGGAGATCGAAAACGCAAGGGCTAAAGTGTCCCCGCAGATGACGCAGCAGCAATAAAAATGAAAACTCTGTTAAATTAACAACGGTCTGGAAAAGTTTAAAGTGAACCATTTCACTGTGATGGAACAGAGAAAGTGACAAATCAATAATCTCTCAGCCCATTGAGGCACTTGATTATAGCTTTGGTGATTGCCTCATGTCTGCTTGTCATACATATCAGCACTTCCATTTACCATTAACTGGATTTAAATTCCAGCGTTGGAAACCTCTTCAATTCCTATGCAGCATAAATCTTTGCATTTATTTTACAAAAAGATGACAGTTTATACTTCGAGACTATCGCAATGTTTTTGCTCTAATGAGTGACAGGAGAGCTGGTTTTGTGCATCTGGAGCTGCAAACTGTGATGGATCAAAAGACGGATTAAAATAAACTTCAAAGAATGCTGTGATGAAAACAAAAGTACGCCATCAACTGTCTAGTTCAGCCATCAGTTTCAACATTTGTGGAATAAGACTCAATATGGCTTGATTAGTTTCATGTCAACAGGCTCACAAATCAGCAAGCCTAGATGGAAGGGGTTGAAAGCTGTAATAGCCTAGTTCCGCCAGTACTATATGGAACGAACGTGGAAAAAGCCAAGGAAGAGTGTTCGGATGCCAACAAAGCTGTGAAGCCACTTACCGACTATTTTATTTTGCACATGATCTAATGCTCTATTCGTTGTGAATAAAGAGCATATCTATTTTATTGCAATCTCCTTTACTACAAGACCAATTCTCTCATTAACGTAAGGTACTCTCTCCTATGCACTTGGCTCAATGTAACACCTAGTTCACAAGCAAGTAATGAATTTTGGCAAACAATCACGCTTTTGGATTGTGTCTTCTTTAATGTTTTTGCATTGGCAAGTGATGAGAGAGCTGTTTTGGTATGCCGAATGCTCTGAACTGTGTTGGATCATATGGTGAGATAAAAGGAACTTCAGAGGGTTTCATAACGTAAAAAAATCACATCAACGACAATCATTATTAGTTATCGGTCCCGATATTTGTGAAAATAAATCGTAAAATGGTAAGAATAAGCAGATGATAGGAACCGAACGCGAAATGCAACATGGTGGAGTAACGACTCGACCAAGAATGGCGAGATATAAAATTGCATCGGTTGAAAGGTTTAAGAACCGGTGCAAGATTTGCTGTGTTAAAGTTTCAGCGTAGGAGGTCTCCGATTTTACGAAAAAAATGTTCACACTAACACAAAATTAACAATTAGGAAAGCAAAGATTTGGAGAATTGTTAAATGTGTTGCAGAAAATAAGCATACTATACACGACTAATGATGAATAATTGCCAACAGGGTGCAAGGCATTAAATACAAGTAGATACTTTTAAAGTGTCAAGGGGCAGAAAGCTGCAACGGATCATACGACAGCTTCAAAGTATATGATGGTAAAACGAAAATTCCACCTGCATAAGCTCACTTGCATTGCTCTGCAGACAATGTATTAAAGCAGATTTTTCAGCCCTCTTAGGCTGGATGCACACAATATTAAGACAAATGTTGGAAACTTTTTTATTCACCGAATTAACCTGGATTTTCTGTGGAAGGCCTAAATAAAGCAGCAGCAGAGGACAAAATGTTTGATGGTAATGGTCATGTCTTGATCTTCAGAAGAGTGGCTGCTGAGGTTATGCGGTAATATGCATATCATTCTTCGAGTGTGAACCTCTTGCTTTAATTCTAAGTGAAGTTTACCCCTAGGGAGGCGCATTACAAACTCAAATATTTACAATTTCTCTGCTAATTTATGCTTGTCTAAAAGGAGGCA
Organism: Taenia hydatigena; assembly: GCA_036345935.2. Classification (NCBI taxonomy): domain Eukaryota; kingdom Metazoa; phylum Platyhelminthes; class Cestoda; order Cyclophyllidea; family Taeniidae; genus Taenia; species Taenia hydatigena. The sequence continues at coordinate 4,117,950 of JADWOT020000003.1, forward strand.
ACATGTGACGTCAGTTAAGCAGGATTGAGCGTCAGCTTCGTTTTTCATTAAGTGGAATCATGTGAACACTTTCGCCTTTATTAAGTCATCGGAAATTGTGTGCAGACTTAAGTATTGGTTTACAATTGGGGCGCTTCACTTTGTCAGTAAAGTCAGTTACCAAAACGATAAAACACATTCTCCAGACGTCTTGGCCAAAATCTCGCCCATCAGTCGAGAGGATGCAAATATTACGACGGCTCTCCGCTTTTATCGTTCCAGTCACTGATACAGTTTTGCCTGGTTCCCTGGCCTTCAATTGGTAGCCTGAAATTACGTTCTTGCACGCTAGAAAGATGGCGACTTAAGTCACACAGTCAACTGGCCGTCTTCTCACTTTACTTGACATTGACACCTGGTGATGATAAATGCAATATCTCACAAACAGCATGGATCAGCATCTTGGTTTTACCCAAAAGCTTCCTTCATCTTAAAAAAACTGATAAAATCTTGCTCCTCTACCTCTGGCGATTACTTGTGTGAGGATTGATCGCCTCATAGTGGAATTCGTTCTTACTGCGTGGCTCCAATTACCAATTACCAATTTACCAATTACATTTCCTTTGCCATCGCGACCCATCAGCGTGGTATTATGATGTTCTCAAGGTCGTCGCCATCCCCTCCTTTTGAGACAAAACTTCTCCACCATGAAGCACTGCAATGCAACATCAACTCGTTCTTAAATAGCTCAAACGAATCGGTTTGCTACAATGCATGCCACGTGTTTGCTTTAGGAATAATTTGCCCAAAACTCAACCGCACACAAATATTGAAGCTAATTTTTTAACCAAAACTGTCCGCTAGACTTGACACTACAGAGCTCGGACTTCAAAAACAAATTATTGCTCACATAGCTGGTGCCTTCACTTCACTCTCATCCTGACAATTCTGGCCTTATGGAAATGCGTTTCAGGTTATTTCTAGCTTAATATTTCTATCCCATGCCTGCTACACAATGCACAACTTTCAGCCTTATTCTGTTTAAAGACCAGTGTCGACAATTGCAAGGAAGTATCAATGCCATACCGGCAAGGCAGGTGAAAGGCCAGCAAGTCAACACATCTATGGGCAAAGACAAAAGATAAAAAGGACCGCAGATGCACCAACAAATGTTGTCCAAAGGCGCTCAATAAACAGATCGCCTACAATAATCTCCATCCCGTCTGGTTAGTTCCATCAGCATATCATTCAACTCCATACAGTTGCCCAGTGGTGGCACTGGCTACCACGTCTGCTTGACAGTAGCGCGTGCTAAAATGACAACGCAACAACACTTGGAGCCGCCTGCAGAGGAAACGGTGCTACCATATTGATCAAGCAGTATGCATCCTTCCCTCATTCCTGCCCACTTGGCATGCATGCCCACTACCAGTGCTATCAACAATTAACTGCGAACCAACAAAACAAGAACAGTTCTACACCACCTTAAGCAAAATATGCCGCACCTGCCACACGGTCATACGAATGGGCTACAGCTAGCAAACCTTCAATCCACAATAGAACATCTCTACCACCAATCCGTACATACGTACTGCAGCTTTCGCAGCTTTTTCCCTCCCTGAAGACCAGAGGAGACACCATACTCGGGCAGAATACATACACGCACACTCAACATACCACTCCGAAAAGATACAACGATGACGCAGTTAAGTGACCTCATCACCAAAATCCGTCATTCAACAAACTACCAACGCATAACACAGTCCACTTCACCCTGTCCAACGCCGTTGCCCGTACTCTTCCCGGTGGGGCTACTACGTCGTCGGTCTCCTCATCTCCCATGCTGCGAGCCCATCCCATATAGGATAGGGAGAAATGAGCTAACCATCACGTGTGTCTATCACCAGTAGAGGAAATGTTGACCTAAAAGCCATTAGTCAAATTCCTGTCAACGGTACGGCATCACAACAACTATGGTGACAGTCATTAAGCTTTGGTATGGCTATCGGTTTGAAATCTACTGCCATATCGTAAACATACAAAGACAAGCGCAACTACTTGTCTCAGACGGTGGAAATACACTCAATACCATCAACTAGCAGATGGCCGTTAAATAACACACCCACACGCGCACACGAGAATCCTCAAATCGCATTTTCGTGTGGCACAAGCTGCATAGGGGAAAATCTTCGGAAAATAGTGGAGCATGAAGTTGTTGGACATTCTTATTTCTCCGACAAATTAATCACCCTCGAGCAACAAGTGGTCATCCCACTCACTGCAACACCCACATGTGGGCGTCATTGAAATGCCCCCTGGATACGCACCGATAACTCGCGTCCTAGGCCTCAAGCACTAGGCAAGCGATTATCGAATATGACGATGAATGGTACAGAGAATCATTTGTACATATCAATGCATCACAACTACACTTCCAATTACTCCACACCTACTTCACATCGGCATCGCCTCATGCCAAAGTGGCAAAAGCGACAATACCTGAACATCTTAGGTTTAACAAACAAGCAAAAACAATCATTGTAAGAAGATGATAACGTCTGATTCAACTTTCCCAACATGATTACCAAGTTACACGTTTGCTCTTGTTTCGTTCCCGCGTGGCACTCATACCACACCCAGTCTCTCATAAGGCCTCCAAGCACAAAGCCCCGCCTCTTATGTCCTGCACAAATGAATAGCCCACGGTGAGGAAGGGACCTTTAGGCACAATCAATTAGTCGAACGGTTGCGACTCTACAGCTGTCGACGATGAGTTCAAAGGCACTTAGTGCAGTCTCTGTGACTTCTTACTGATTGGCTTTTACATCCACATTCCCCCTTGCCATTGCCACCGACGCCGAAGATGGATGTTGCTGGCAGCCTGCATTAGGAAAAGGCCAGCACAACTAGCGACTCAGATTTCAACCAGTGATGTAGATCTTAATGAGTAATTCCAATACGAAGTGTACAACAAGCGCAATCGAATCTATCGGCATTCCGACCTTTGCCATGCACTAACTGTGAAAAGATTTAGCGATCTAGGGCAAGGGTGAAATGCTGTTCGTTAGCGCTTATATCAAAACCATTAGTGCAAAAAAAACGGCAACAATTCGTAACTTGAGATTCCTTCTCACTTTGGCAACTTTCGAAGTAGTGGCAAAGGAGAGATTCATATTTAGTGTTAGCCGATAACGCCTCTGCCCTTATAACAAACGCTTCACTGAGGGAAGCAAACTTCCGTCGAATCCAGGGTCTCAAATGTCCTTAACAAATAGAAAAGCCAAATGCTCGATACATCCCATCTACATTCAACAAAGTGTCCTACAGTTGCAAAATTTTACTGTTAACAAAACGGGTCGTTAAAAACATTACTGCGAAAGTCTTAATTAATCGCCAAAACCATTTCGTAGCACAAAAAATTACTGCGAATCTGCACCATACCTAAAAAACAAATAAACCTTAACAGCAACTTAATCTTTTCCTTCGTGTTTAGCTTGGCAAATAGATGCGTGCAGAATCGGGTAAAAAGTACATACGTATGCATAAGTACTTCCTAAAACGACTGAAAATAATGCAAAACTAAGTAGACTCCCAACCTCAACCACAAATTAAGTCTTACTGGCAAAAGTCATTGCTATCAAAACAACAAACCAACTAACGCGAATAGTAATATCAGTTTTTCCGAAGTACCTGACTGGCTCACACCACAAATTGGACAGATAACAAGTGGTCCCCATAGGGTAAATACAAAGCACTCGTACGCCAAGTCGCGATAATATGGAACTTAGCAATGCATTTGAACACAATTGGCACATTTACGCAAAAAGCTGCAGCCCTGCCGCACATAATTTATTACAAATTACTGTTTTATTCTAGCAATCATTAACATCACTGACGCACTATTGCATAATCACAGGCACAGTTAACCCTGCGTAAATGCTAATGACCCCACTGACGGATGAATGGATTGACTTTCTTCATTCTCCCTTTATGTCCTGTTATAGCACGAACTTCGCTTGCATCAATTACTAAAGAGGACTGGGGTGAAGAAACATGTATTTAGCCCTGATTTATAACCCTCGCACGAAATATTAAAATGAAGTGGTTTATGCTGAATTATACCTGAGTACAGCTAGCATTTTCTCTAAGACAGTGTAATTCTATCTAAAATGCTAAGTATTTAAGATCTTAAGGCTGATAGCAATACCTATTGCTAGAGTTTGCTTTTTTCATAGCGAATAGCCTTTGCCCGTGACCAGCGGCATGTATAAAATTTGGGATTTGGTGAGGTCGTCATTGCGGTGTCTGGCTTGCGCTTTGCTTTAAAGGGGACAGATACGTGAATATCCATTATAAAGGGTGCTTCACTTGTTTACTTTGTGCATGTTCAGAAGCATGGATTGGCGTGAAAGTGTGGTTAGGGATTTTTGGCTTGTTGCATTCATGGTCCCTGTATTGCCCGTGGTGGAATGCTCGAATTCTGTTGTCTGCTTTGATCCAATGATTTTATCGACAATGTCCTTGTTGGCATAGGAGACTTGTCGCAGTATGGTTAAGTTCGCCTATTCTGGTGGATGCGGGTTCTTTTCAAATGAAGACAAAAGGCGAGGGTTCGGGTTTTCTTGTTGGTTGCGCGTCTCATTTGTATGCACGAAGTAACCTGTCGAACTATTCTAGACGGCTCTAAGATGGCATTTGAGGTTCTACAATAATTGTTTTAAAAAGCCATAAAATTGGGACGATGAAGTCTTAACCTTGGTTTTTCATGCTACAAGTACGGACAAATCTATCCGAAAGAGTTGGCAAATGATACAGCATTTGTAGAATGTGGTTCTTAGTGCCTTACTCTGGCCTCTAATGCGTCGGCGAATTCGAAATGTAAACTTTTAGTAATTCCAGCAGTTAAACATGAAGGTTTGCTTATAAGAAAACAGTTCACGATGTCCCCTTTCCTATGGCCCAGTCCAGATAACTGTTGTTGACTTTGATGAAATGAAAAAGCAAGCACTCACGTGCTGACTTTGGTTAGTAAACCTAGAAGCTTAATATTTTTCGATGGCTTTAAACAGGCTGTAATGCAACTCACACATCTTTTCACTGATTGTAAAAACAAGTACTACTGACAATATTCTGTTGTTGGGGTTAGAAATGATGCATTAGGATTTAGTCATCAAAATGCCGAAGCGTCAGCTTGTACTTTATTTCCGCTCTGCTATCTGATTTACGCTTTTTATTGCAGTTGGTCAATGCTAATACAGAGTTGGAAGAATTTCTTCATGAGAGCGCTTTCTTCGTCTCCTCGAAGGGCTTTCGCTCCCCGTTTCTCAGCTGCAAGGGTTAATGAGGACGTCCACTCTGTACGATACAGTCATTGGAAGGTTGAAAGAGTCTGCGCTCCTTCATCGTCCATATTGACAGCATGCAATTCATTCGACGCTCCTTGTATGGGGCTGCGAATTACAGTCTCATGGCAACAAGTACGTGCGTGGAGGCGAACAATCAAAAGTCTGTTTTTTTTCGGTCGAACTACGGGTGTCAACTACTCGACCCCTTTTTCCTCTCTTTGCTGAGTCGTGGGTGCAGCTGATGTTTCGATGACTCTCGGCCAGTAGTAGCTACAGTAAGTGTTTGCACCCCCCCTCCCGCACCAACGCCACATATGTGATGTCCTTATTTTATTTAAATAGGCTCGACAACAACCATGTATTGTTGGTTCCTTATAGGCTTGTAATAATTGGCCGAATATAAGGTAGTAAGGTAGACGGGGGAGCTCTTTTGGTAAGGGAATGCACTTGTTTTTGTGAACAAGTTTTTGATGTCGACTGGATAATGAAGCATTTGGGCTGTGGTAAACCTGTTGTAAGTTATATTGCGTGAGCTAATCATCTGTAGTGTGCTGTATGCATCGTTTATATTTATGGTGAAATGCAGACGCAGTTGTTGACAATGAATCGTTCGCTTGCAAAAGACGGAACGCTGGTGATGCCTTCGATCCGTCTACTCGATGGGGTTTCGGCGCAACTGGGGGATGTTTGAGAAAAACTTCTTAAGGTTAGTCAATCGGTGGAAGGGAAATGCTACGCCTAGAGAGCAGTTCAAGACCATTCTTCACTGCTACAATGCTTGCCTATGGGAAGGCACGTACACGAGATCGTGGGGAGATTAGAGAAGATCCGGCTTATAATGTGCACTACTGAAGCAGGTGTCTTTTATGCATCATAGGAACCAGGCGGAGTGCAGACACAGATGCATCGGTGGAGGATGACGGAGCCTCAGTGGTGGTGGCTACGGTACGTAGAGAACTGGCGTCATCGTGTGTTTAGTCGGCGGGAGTGCTGGAAGCTGTCATTCGGGCTGCCTCAGTGGTACAGGAAGTGACTGACAGACACGGACGCGGAGCCTTAATCGAGTGCAGGCCATCGCCACGGAATCGGAGGCGAGGGAGTCTGAGTTCCTAGTAATGACTGTTGTCTTTCGTCCCCTACTATTGTAAGCCTTCATCGTTCTCCTATTTGCCCATTCATGACGAAAAGTACTCAGCCACTTCATGTTAATTTGTATCCCGTGTTCACATAGCCATCCATCATTTGTTCTTAATCGCTTTATTTTCTTCGTTCACTTCTTACTTCTGTACTCAACTCAACAATTTAATTTTAAGTACTTGGTGTTGCACCGATTCTTTTGATCAAGTCGTTTGGTAGATTTCATACTCTTGGATTAGTCGCGTGTTTTGAGGTTGCCTTAAGGTTTGCTTTCCTGATTAAAGGTAACAGTGATTAGATGCACAGTGTCTCCATTGGCGAGGCACCTGGTTGAAGTGTAGAGGTGTTAATATGTTTGAGGTTGGAAGGGGTTGATTTGTTCCAGGTGTGCGTAAGCACCACTAACTTAGTCGAGTCCGATGCAGCTGTCTAGTCTCTTGTAGCTCTCAATGAGTTCGTCCTACTGGTAGACAATGGTAGCCACAGACAATGCGCTCACGTCTAGCTAAAGAGCAGATCTGGGAGAGTCAGTGGGCAATCGTCTGCACATTCAATGTGTGCTTACCACTTGAGGGAGTGATTTGGGTGAGAAGGCAAGGATGAATGCGTTTTATGTGGAGGCGAGATGGGGGAGGGTAAAGGGAGGGTGGAGGGTCAGTGCGTGTAGCATTCCTTTCTTCCCGTATGCGCATGGAATGAAGATGAAAGTGTTGAAGCAGTAGCACTGGACTCGCGTGATGCTATTGGCTGAACCAAAAAACATCTGGCCCATGATGGATGCACTCTTGTGCTCTTCTCTGTTTGCACACCAGCTGAGACCAGTGTGTGCTAGCACCTTCTGGTCTTTCAGGTGGAGTTGACGTGTGAGGTAGGGACCAAGAATGCATGTGTGCATGTGGCACTGGATATTTGCAGACGACGGGTCATGAATGCCGGGAAGGTGTCTGACGATGGTGGTGGTAGGAGAGACGAGATCATACAAGAGAAGGTCTGCAAGTGAAAATCGGCGGCGAAAAGGCTTGTCAAATCTACTATGAGTGTTGTTATGGCCATACGAGGGAAGGAAGGAGGGGAACGAAGTCAACGTTGAAGCAGTTGGCAGGGCAGAGGATGGTACCTTTTCGGTGGCAGATCATGGGGAGTGAAGGAGAGTGAGGTTCTCCAGTCCCATGTGTGCCTTGTGGGAGACGTCTCCGTCTCTTATTGTAGCATTAATGCTTTTGGCAATGGCGGTTTAATGCGTAGCTGAACTCAGTACTTGCTGTCCATTGGAGATTTGCAGAGTACATGAATGAAATAGAAGACGGTTGAGAGCTTATGCGTTTGCTGTGGAGATTGATGGTATCGATCCTGGAATTTGTGGTTCTGTGTGTTTTTTTTTTTTGGATTCTAGCACTCATTTGGATTTTCTATGGATGCGTTCACTGCTGACGATACTTACCTTTACTACTGTTTCGGATTCACACATTTGTCTTGCCTCCTTCCACCAGTTTTGTTGTGGTTCACAATGCATCATTTTTCATGTCTACCTAGTCGCTGTGCTACTGATGGGTTTGTAAGTAGCTAAGACTAAGGATTCTGAGGAGCATCTGCTAGCAGACGAGTTTGAATGCTTCAAAGACACGTCAAGCATTATTCTTTGGGGTTGTAGACATCTAAAGACTAGGCGCACTGTCAATTGCCTGCCATATCAAAGAACAGAACATACTTGTAGTTAATCGTCCTCTGTAGTGTTAGACGTCACATGCGGAACGACGATTCAATTGAGGGGAGGTTACACGTCGTCATCATTCAGCCCGGTAGCAACAAACCACCGTACAATGCAGATGCGCGTCGTGAAGATGTTATCCTATGAGGGCGGATATCTTTAAGACATAAGTGTTGATCACCCGTTGTAAGCACCTGCGACAAGTGGGTTTTGGGAGGAGGGGGCGATTATTCGAGAGGAAGGATCAGTGTCTAACATCAAAATGAGTCCAGTTTATGTCTATGCAAATGTGGCATTGCGTTCAACAAATGATTCGAAACATGAGGACGAAAGAACTGTGTGAATTTATTAAATTAAGGTCGAACGCGGATGTGCATTGCATGAAATTGGGCTGGAAGAAGCACAGTCACTACAGCTCGAGGTGTGATTAGCTGTAACAGGTACCACATCTGTTGAGACGCAATGAATGAACTTCGGAATAAGCAGTTTTGGTGGTGATAGGCTCATCGGTTGCCTTCGCATGATCACTTCCCCATCAATGTGTGCATAAAGCGTACGATTGTGGAAATGGATGCAACTTGAAATGTGTGCAAGTCTTATACTTTCTAACTCGAGTTGTTCTGCTCATTGTTAGTTGCTTTTGGGCGAGAGCATGTCCATCGAATTTGCGCAGCATCGGACGAAGAACCGGTGATTCCATTGCTGCGAGGCTGAATGTGGGTCAGGTAGACACTGGCAAATCTTGTTTATGCAAGGCATGAATACTCGCTTCTTGCTTTTACATCTCCTTGTATGATATTTTCCTTTATTTGATTAAAGTTCCAGTGTTCAAATTAGAGCTCTACAGACAAGATAAAAGTGAATAACAGCTCTTAATAAGGCGACACTATCCTCTGACAAATCTAATGAAAGCTCTCACTCTCATTTCAAGGACAAAAAGCCAGCCATTCAAGCAATTCGTACTTAGCATGTTGATAGGAGTGCCTTGACCTATGTTCTACGTGACTATAATCCATGTTCTATCCTTAGTCAGTAGAAGAGTAAAATCAAGCTGGGCTGTGTCCAATGCCACTCTTATGAGCCGTGACTTTGTCATCTGATGAAGACGACAGTCATGTCACAGTTATCCACCAATCACAAACCGCGATCTCATGAGACAGTGTAAAAGAATTGCCTGTGAGGATACTCGCAAATAAGTCACTTAGGGGCTTAGAGACGGTGTTTACAAGGCGAACGGTCAGGAGAGATGAATGACAGGCCTTTATTATCGTCTGTGGTTTGTACTCAAACAAGTGGTGCTAAAGGATTCTAATTCAAGTGCAAGTATCAGTGAATGGGAAGATTTTATTCTTGCAAATCATACACCATCTGCGGCGCTGTCCTCTCGCATGATATGCACTGAAAGCCGCTTAAAATGTATGATGAGATTGCACCAGCCTCTAAGGTTTGAAGAGGGATGCTTATAATCCAACCTCAATTGGTGCAGGGGTGTCCACAAAGACACCGTAATAGGGCGACACCAGATCAGACATAATCAGCAAGGAGAATAATAACTGTGGCAAAAAATAGCCAAACAAGGAGTTTTTGCCATGTCACCATTATTATTTGAGCGCTTCATGTCCGCAGAGGAAAGTGGCTGATGGTGTAAGCGGATATAGCTGAGAGGGACATGTTCAAATTTTATGATGGATTTGTGCACTAGGCAAATCTAGCATTCGTCTAGCTATATTTGCCTAAGAGACCGTAACCATACAGTATAGCATTAACAATCTCGAGTCACGATAAGTGGAGGAACAATTCATGAGAAGGGCAGAGTGTGACAGTGATTGCTAGAATGAAAGGCGGCAGTCCATGCCAAATTCTGGTGAAGAATGAATTCCAAGGTGGAAAAGTACAAAGGCAGGTAATGTTTGCCCTTGCAAAAGCACCAACACACCGGTCGGCGGCACTGGAAGCCAGCCACCAAGCGGCACGTTGCAGATTGAAAGAGGTCAATCATACTCGCACACCCAGCCCTCAAGCATGTTCCTCTGCGCTCTATATCGTCTGCTCCTATTCATTTTGCTTCTATGCATCGTTCCCGCCATTCAGTTCTTCGTCAGTGCCTCCATCCTACTTCGTTTTCTATTTGCCTCTGGTCTTCTTTTTGTTATTCACTTCCGTCGTCTCCATCCTCGTTTCCACGTCAGTTCTAACCCTCCACCCCGCCATTCTCGAGCCGTCAAAGGACCAAAGCAGATAGATATAGTAGAAACTAGGGGTAAGTTGTGCTACCAACCCCTTCTCCTCCCTTCTTGTGTCACCTTCCTTCTCTTCTTCCTTACTTCAGTTGCGTACGTTGCGTCGACATCACTGCATCTGGCATACTATGTAAAACGCGTAGAAAAGGAAAGTTGTGCTTAGCCTCTTCAAGCATACTTTAAAAAGAAATTTTTACATTCCATCCGTTAAGCTGAATACTTCATATTTAACTCGGTCAAATGGCTAGGTGAGTGAATAAATGCATCAATTTACGAAAAGATGGGAGAAAGGGAGGGAACAGAGAAGGCTACACTAAAGCACCGTGCAGAGTCTTTGGTGAGTGTCACCTTTATCCTCCACCAGGCTGGAGATGCTCTCAAGTATATCGTCTTGCATTGTGTCCTACCGTGTGTGCTCCATGCATTCAAGTCACTCAAGGAAGTGGAGTGAGTAGTTGCCTTATTTTTATTTCCTTACCTCTAGCTTTCCACTTTAGCGCCACGAGAGCACATTGTTCCTCCGGCTCCCTCACGGTTCTCTTATCATCATCGTCTTCAAACCCAGCATCAAGTCGCCTCTGTCATATTTTGCAACGATTGACAGTGGTACACAATAAAATCTTGAGTAAATGCAAAATCATTTTCCACTCACCCATCCATGAGGTTGTTCTTAGCCCAACTCGCCGTGGGTCTAATGGATCCATGATTGGATCAACCGACTAGGCAGACAACCAATACGCAACGGATGCACAGTAAGTGGTATTATCGATTACATTGATCCAACCATCGACTGACAACTTAAGGTGGATGAGTCATTGACGCTTTTGGGAGAAGCTTAGCAGCACTTACTGAAAGGCGAGGGAACTGTTGGCGAGCCTCCGACCCAGCTGCCAAATGGGAGAGAAATCGACGGCGACGAAGATGGATGATGGATGGGCTGGTAGAGTCAAGAGAGGTGGGTGGTGGGCGGAATCCACTCACCTGACATGCTCTCTGGGCTAACGATGTGGCGAGTCGATGAGAGTAGAGGTGGGGAGTATTGTCCTTTGACTCGTGCCTTTCCTCGAGAGGGATGTCCGATGATGATGACCCGTGGGTGGTTGTTACTTGCCCTGACTGCACTTCGTCGTCCCAACTTCCTCACCAGGCACCGACTACGTGATTTGGCGAGGAGGCAGTAAGGTAGTCGGGAGAATCCAATCTCTAGGACGTGGCCATGCCAATGCTGGTGGATGATATAGCTGTCCTTTTTTCCAGCGCCTGCGCCTGTCCCTGCGCCTAACTTTCCCCGTGATGAGGAATGAGGAAGTCCTCCACTTCATGGTTTCTCTGCAAGCCTACGTGAAAGAAAAAGGAGAGAAAAAAGAAGAGGTTCACCGCACGCAATGGGTAAAATAGTGGATGTCATCAATTAATAAACAAATGAATGAATGCATAAAATGAGTGCATGAATGCATGCATAAAATGGGTAACACAGAATGAGAGGAGGGGAAGGCGGTAAGAAGGCGTGTAGTAAGTAGACATGAGAGAGGTAGAACTAGGTGGACAATGTGCATTTTAACGTACTGGCGGATATAGACGACTGAGATGGGGAGGACTGAGGCAAGGTGGGTAAGGCCAGCGATGCTTGAGACGGTGGTGATGGTATTAACATCTCCTCCTCTACTGCCTTCTCCTCTGCTGCCTCCTCCAGCTCCGACTCCGGCTCCGACTCCAACTGTGCAGGCTTCACTTCCACCTCCTCAATTACGACCGTCCCGCCATCCTCTGACACACACAGTGTTGTTGGTGACACTGACGCTGCTCAATTGCATTCTTACCAGCAGAATGAACTCTTGGTGCTGCACGTAGACAGCGTCGACAAGCTCGGCTCATCTGCATGTACGTGTACACGCAGAAGAGGATACTCAGGAGGAAGTCCTCCTCGGCTCCCTCCATGTCAACTACGTGCATGATCGCTTTCTATTAACACAAGACTAACATGAAGTAGCCGCACCAAACCTGCCTTAGCGTGTGTAAGTAATCGTGCGAGTGATGTTCAAATGTGACATGTCGATTGATTGCTTAATTGATTGATTGAAAATCGATAAGATTTGAATGTTGCCGACGAACAGCAATGGATATGAGGGTTCGATGCGAGAGCAGTGAATCGTTTTACATAAATACTGACCCATGTGGCCTGCAAATTCTGACAAGTGACTGCAACGGTTTCCACCGAAAATCGCACAAACACTTTACATTCTGGTGTATTTTCAAGTCTGTGACTCCATAAATGCAAAAGTGTAACTACTAAGCGAGAAAATATCACTGAACTTTGCAATTTAAGCTCTTTTAAGGCATTTAACAATGACTAAGGGTAGAATGCAGATCATGGACAAGCTATGCTCTGTAATTCCCAGTAGCAGATTACATCTTAGCCACGACACGAATTCGTGCCCACTGTCAGTCTGTAAGTGTTCAGTCGAGAATTGGCAAGTCGAGACAACGTAAGTCTCCCCTCCGAATCGCCTAATCACTGGTTCGTTGCAGACCACGACTGCCCATGTTGAACGATTTGGCAACAGACCCAACATTTTGAAACCGTAGCAATTGCAGACCCTTTTTACCAAAAGTCAATATGTGTAAAACAATTCACTTAAACGGACCTGCTCATCACTCATCAGCGATCGTGTTGTTTACAATTTATTAGCACCGTCATCTTGTTGAGTAAGTGACAAGGTACTCTTATTTACAATATGAACATTAGTTCGAACAGACGTTGCAAGGCGCCACTGCAGTGTGTGATCTAGGTTTGCAAGGTTTCCATATCATTTCAGCAACTGATGTACAACTGTGAGATTCTCAAGCATTAAGTCAACTAGAAATCAAAGTGTAAAATGCTGCACAAATATTGACCAAAAATTGATCTAAACAGAATCTCTATCCCTTAGTTGACACAACAAATCTCATTTGTAGCATGCCTGTATGACAATAAGAAGTTTATGGAGTACATTTACTTCTGACATCTTTCTACAAAGAATGAAGCTCATGTTTGCTATTTATTCGACGAAGTTGTTGATCACCCACTTCCATTCCAATTGCGCACGCTGTCGCAACTCATGTTGAAGGAGTCTTTGAAGGAATAGGCGCTCAATTCTGTGTATCATTCCTGTCATGTCGTTAACCAGTAGTGTCTAAGCCATTTTACCGAATTATTAGCTTATACCAGTAGCAGTACAATTTATGCCTTTCAGGATGGACTTACTGTCATGAGAATTCAATGTCTTCTCTGCTGACCTAATTTCATCATAAGGTACATTTAGGTATTAGTGGAGTGATAAAACAACGGAAATAAACATTTATGTGTAACTGCGTAAAATAGTGAAGGGATAGCCATGATTATTATGCAAAACGGTAACGGGAACCGCATTCATGACATTCGATGCAGTAATATTAATTTTATTTCTGATGGAGGAGAGAAGAATGTCACACTATTCGCTTAAAACTTTAATGAACTCGTTTCACATGCTTTCCTTTTGACAATCTTTTCGCTGCACCAGAATCTACAAACATAATGAATAAAATTACTCGTTGAAACAACACTCAACGTAGGCATAAACCGCAAGGTTTAAGTGAGGCTTTAAACGTCACCCAATTAGGAGGCAGATGATTGTCTTGATCACCTCGTCTACTTGCCAAGCAGAATTCGCACAATTGCATCGATATTGTCTCAAGCCTTGGCGTGGCGTGTCAGCTATCCACATATGAGTTACGTATGTGAATATGAGAGTTCCTTTCCATCTGGCAATGCCAAAATATTGCTGCATGTGTATTTAACAAAAAATGTGATTTATTTGCACATTCGGTGGCAAGTGTTAACAGCTAACCCACAAAACCGCTTTACGTCTGACTATAAGGCTTCGCCAGATCCGATTTTTCCAGGCTAAGATACTCATCGAAAAGCTTGGATAGAGATAGAAATAGTTAAATACTCTAGTCTCCAGCTTCCCCATTGGCTCTGCTTTGAATCCTGTGCAAGCATGCCATCGTCAACTGTGAGTTGTTTCTCCCAACCACCTTTTTAACTTGTTGGACGCCTTGCACTGCTAGGTGATTACAATTTAATGGAAAATATGTATTCCACTTCCTCCATGACAACTGCTTTGGCTCTTAATAACACATCTCACAGCCTACGAAGTAAAGCCAGCGATTCCGCACGATGAGGAGATTTCCGCGATGAAAAACACGCCATTGCGTCAATGGTAGCAAAGAACGAACAAGTCAATGGAGAGAGATGTCTTTTCACAAATAATTCCATGCTTCGCAATTATTTGTCTTTTTGGCTTTTGAACTCACTGACGACGCTGAATGTTTGCACTTATCAATTCGATGTCGCCTGAGGCTACTCACACTCAAATAGCGATGGTAGCATAACAAAGACTCCTTGATGGGCTATTTCCTGCCACAGTTCTTGTCCTCCTCACTTATTATGTCTGATTTGGTGTCACTCTATTATGATGCCGAATTGGAGATGTTTGTGGGTACTCTGACATCAATTGAGGTCGGGTTATAAGCATCCCCCTTCGAACCTCATAACGAGGTTTAATTTTATCGTGCATTTTAAGTGGCTTTCGGTGAATATCATGCGATAGGACAGCGCTCAAGGCGAAAGATAGTTTACAAGACAAAATTCTTCTCATGCAATGGCAGTTGCACTTGGAACAGATAACGGCATCATGGCTTAAACCTTTAAACTCCTAAAAGGTTTGGCATTTGACACAGCTCAGCTGTGCTCCACATTTTTACTGACGAAAAAATAGGTCAAAGCCCTTTTTCCCACCTTTTCATGAATCGATGCATTTATCCACTCATCTAGCCACTTAACTGAGTTAAATATGAAGCATTCAGCTTGGTGGAGGGAATGTGGATTTCTTGTCAATAGCATACTTGAAGGGGCTAAGCACAACTTTCTTTTTCTACGCGTTTTGCATGGGATACCAGATGTGATAATAGCGATATGACTCACATAAATGAAGCAAGGGAGAAGAGAAGGAAGGTGACACAATAAAGGAGGAGGAAGAGGAGAGGTTAATAGCACAACTTACCCTAACATCTACTGCATCTATCTGGCTTGGTCCTCTGACGTCTCGATAATGGCGGGGTGGGAGGATGGAGCTGACGAAGAAGACCGGAGACAAGTAGAAAACGAAGTGGGACGGAGACACTGACGAAGAACTGAATGGCGGGAACGATGCATTGAAGCGAAATAAATAGAAGCAGGCGAAATAGAGCGCAGTAGAACATGCTCGAGGGTTGCTCGAGGGTTGGGTGTGTAAGTATGATTGACCTCTTTCAATCTGCCACGTGTGAATCGATTACTTGCACGTGTCGCGTGGTGACTGGCTCCCAACGCCGCCGACTGGTGTGAGCTTTGCACATTATTCCATGTTGGTGCTTTTGAAAGGGCAAGCATCGCCTGCATTTGTACTTTTCCACCTTAAGCCACTTTCCTGCATTATGGTGCTTGCAAATGGGACAATGCCAATGTGCTTCGACCAAAATGCGTCGTCCGATCCAGGTTGCCTATCCTCGACCTCTTTCTCCCATACTTTCCTTTGAGCTGGTTACCTCTTGGGAATTCAGACTCTTCTCTGCTCCGCATCAAAGTGCCTACCTCAATCTAAATGATGGAAAAGAGCAACAGACGATAAAAATTAGGCCAAGGGAAGCGGATGGACGAATAGGGCGGTGGTAAAGTGATGACGAATTGAAGGGGCATAATTATCAATAAGCCAATTCAACTCTCTTGCAGCTCTTTTGTCGGTGAGCTCTAATATGCCTGCAGGGACGCCTTGGTGGAAGTGCAATATGATTGCCATCTCAAAAGACGTCTCCAGTGGTAGCGTTGACGACGCTGTCGGTGATATCGCCAAAAACTGGCCGTCTTGACTAACAACGACGTGAGTTGGGCTGACAGATCCTCTACCTTGCCAACTGGAAACCACTCTTCACTAGAATTGGATATGGACTGCTGCATATTAATGTGGCAATCATTATCACGCTCTGCCTTCCCATGAAATGGTTCCCCACATGTCGTGACTTACATTTGCGATCTCTTAGGCAAACATATTCAAACCATTGCTAGATTTGCCTATTGCACAAATCTAGCATAGCGAACAACGATATCCCTCTCAGCTATATTCGCCCACAATGTCAGCAGATTTTCTCTGCGGACATGAAAGGATCCTAGGTGGAGTAGACCTATAAATAGTAGCATTGGTTTTCGAAATGGCCCGGCTCTCATGCACGATAAGCTGAATGGATACGAAATAATTTCGCAACAAAACATCGTCGATGAGTTAAAACACTCGCACACCGACCTGTAATAATAATATCGCATCCGACGGCGATACGTTACAAAAATTAGCATATTTCTACAACAATCGACAGCCCTACACAACAATCTTAAGTAAATGCTAAAATCATTTTCCGCTCACCCATCCGCGAGATTATTCGCAGCCCAACTCGTCGTAGGTCGAGTGGATTGGTAAATGAACCGATCGGCCAGGCAGACAACCAATACGCAAAGAATGCACAGCAGGTGGTCTTATCGATTGTATTGATCCAACAACCATTTACTAACCGCTGAAGGCGGGTGAGTCAGCAACGAGGCGTCTGCTAAGAAGAGCACAGGCCAATCACCCATTCGGTGGTGGCTTGAACATGCCTTCGCGTAGAGGATGTTAACGAAATGGGTGGTAAGAATATGGAGGCAAGAAAAGGATAAGCAACAGCAGCACCATCCATTGCTGAGTCATTACAATTGATAGACAAATATGTCTTTCTCTTTTCCCTTGGCAACCGCTTTTGGCTCTCATTTATCCACTTCGCAGCCTACGACGTGAGTCAGCGATTCTGCACTATGAGTAGGTTTCCGCGATGAAACACATGCTATTGCGCCAACAGTAGTAGAACGCAAACAAGTGAATGGGAAGAGACGTCTTTTCATTTTAGCTATTGAACTCACTGACGCCACTGAATGTTTGCACTTATCAGTTCGGTGGTGCCAGAGGCTCCTTGCACTCGAATTGTGATAATAACGTGACAGACTTTCTTTGCTAGACTATTTTCTACCACAGCTCTTATTCTCCCTACTGATTATGTCTGATTTGGTGTCACCCTGTTACGATGCCGAGGTGGCACCCCTGCACCAATTGAGGTCGGATTATAAGCATCCCTCTTCAAACCTCAGAACCGAATGCAATCTCATTGTAAAATTTAAGTGGAATTCAGTGAGTATCGTATGGGAGGACAGCGCCGGGGACGGAAGAAGATTTGCAAGGAAAAATCCTTCTCATTCAATGATACTTGCACTTGGATCAGAATCGTCCAGCACCACATGTTTGATTACAAACTACAAACGATAATAAAGGCCTGCCATTCATCCCCTCTGACTGTTCTTGTAAACACTGTCTCTAAGCACCCAAGTGACTTATTTGCGAGCATCCTCACAAGCAATTCTTTTACATGAAATTCAATACGTAGGCACGGAGCTTTTTGTAGAAGAGACGCATAAACTTAGTCTTAGTTTGTGATTGGTGGATAACTGAGACATGACTGTCCTCTCCATCAGATGACAATTTCACGACTTATAAGAGTGGCATTGGACACAACCCAGCTTGATTTTACTCTTCTACTGAAGAGGGATAGAACATGGATTATAGTCACGTAGAACATAGATCAAATCGCTTCCATCAACGTCATAAATGCCACATTGGCAGGTTAAGGACGGACCGCTTGAATGGCTAGCTCTGTATCCTCGAAGTGAGGGTAAGAGCTTTAATTATATTCGTCAGAGGATAGTATCGCCTTAATAAGAGCCGTTACTCACTTTCATCTTGTCTGTGGGGCTCCACCAACTAAGGGAAAGCATCACAAGGAGATTTAAACGCGAGAAATGAGTATTCATCCCTTGCATCAACAAGATATGTCAGTGTCTACCTGAGCCACATTCAGCCTCGCAGTAATAAATCACCGATTCTTCGTCACATGCTGTGCAAATTCGATGGACATGTTCGCGTCTCAAAGCAATCAACAATGAGCAACACAATTCGAATTCGGAGGTACAGGACTTGCACACATTTTGAGTGACATCCATTTCTGCAATCTTACGCATTATGCACACAATGATGGGGAAAGTGGTCGTGCAAAGGCAGCCGATGAGCCTGCTGTTACCACTGAAACAGTTTAGTCCGAAGTTCATCCAGTGCGTCTCAACAGATGCGATCCCTGTTACAGTTAACCACTTCTCGAGCTGTAGTGGCTGTGCTTCTTCCAGCCCAATTTTGTGCAACGCACATCCATGTTCGACCTTAATCAAATGAATTAGCACAGTTCTTTTGTCAGCCTGTTTCAATTCTTTTGATAAACGCAATGCCATGTTTGCATCTAAATAATCTAGACTCATCTTGTAGTCAGGCACTGATTTTTCCCGTCGAATAATTGTCCCGTCTTCCCAAAACCCGCCCTTAAAGGACAAATTTTTAACGCGCATCTGCATTCTAAGATGGAAAATTAGCAAACATAGAGGTAGTTTGTTGCTGTCGGGGTAAATAATGGCAAAATGTAACCCACTTCCAATTGCATCGTCGTGCCGCATTTGATGTTGAACGCTATAGAGGAAGATTAACTAATAGTAGGTTCTAAATTCTTTGAAGTGGTAGGCGATCGACAGTAAGCCAATTCCTTAAACGTTCACAATCCCAAAGAATAATGCTTGACGTGTCTTTGAAGCATTCGAACTCGTCTGCTAGCAAGTGCTTCACAGAATCCTTAGTCTTAGCTACTTACAAACCCATCAGTAGCACAGCGACTAGGTAGACATGAAAAATGATGCATTGTGAACCACAACAAAACTGGTGGAAGGAGGTAAGATAAGTGTGTGAATCCGAAACAGTAGTAAAGGTAAGTATCGTCAGCAGTGAACGCATTTAAAGAAAATCCAATTGAGTGCTAGAATCCAAAAAAAAAAACACACAGAACCACAAATCCCAGGATCGATACCGTCAACCTCCACAGCAAGCGCATAAGCTCTCAACCGTCCTCTCCTTCATTCATGTACTCTGCAAATCTCCAATGGACAGCAAGTACTGAGTTCAGCTACGCATTAAACCGCCATTGCCAAAAGCATTAATGCTACAATAAGAAGTGGAGACGTCTTCCACAAGGCACAGGTGGAACTGGAGGACCTCACTCTCCTTCACTCCCCCCAAGACTCACCATTGAAAAGGTACCATCTTTCGCCATACCATCCGCTTCAACGTTGACTTCGTTCCCTTCCTTCCTTCCCTCCTATGGCCATAACAACCCTCATAGTCGATTTGACGAGCCTTTTCACTCAGGACACTTGCAGGCATTCTCTTGTATGATCCCGTCTCTCCTACCACCGTCATCGTCAGACACCTTCCCGGCATTCATGACCCGCCGTCTGCAAATATCCAGTGCCACTTACGTCCTCAAAGCGACCGTGCCAGCCGACTCGAGGGTGGCCCCGAAGCTGACCATGCACACATGCATTCTTGGTCCCTACCTCACACATCAACTCCACCTGAAAGACCAGAAGGTGCTAGCACACACTGGTCTCAGCTGGTGTGCAAACAGAGAAGAGCACAAGAGTGCATCCATCATGGGCCAGATGTTTTTTGGTCCAGCCAATAGCATCACGCGAGTCCAGTGCTACTGCTTCAACACTTTCATCTTCATTCCATGCGCATACGGGAAGAAAGGAATGCTACACGCACTGACCCTCCACCCTCCCTTTCCCCTCCCCCCTCTCGCCTCCACATAAAACGCATTCATCCTTGCCTTCTCACCCAAATCACTCCCTCAAGTGGTAAGCACACATTGAATGTGCAGACGATTGCCCACTGACTCTCCCAGATCTGCTCTTTAGCTAGACGTGCGCGCATTGTCTGTGGCTACCATTGTCTACCAGTAGGACGAACTCATTGAGAGCTACAAGAGACTAGACAGCTGCATCGGACTCGACTAAGTTAGTGGTGCTTACGCACACCTGGAACAAATCAACCCCTTCCAACCTCAAACATATTAACACCTCTACACTTCAACCACGTGCCTCACCTATGGAGACACTGTGCACCTAATCACTGCAATATTTCATCGGGAAGGCAAACATTTAGGCAGTCCTAAAACACGCGACTAATCCAGGAGTATAAAATCTACCAAACGACTTGATCAGAAGAATCGGTGCGACATCAAGTACTTAAAATTAAATTGTTGAGTTGAGTACAGAAGTAAGAAGTGAACGAAGAAAATAAAGCGATTAAGAACAAATGATGGATGGCTATGTGAACACGGGATACAAATTAACATGAAGTGGCTGAGTACTTTTCGTCATGAATGGGCAAATAGGAGAACGATGAAGGCTTACAATAGTAGGGGACAAAAGACAACAGTCATTACTAGGAACTCAGACTCCCTCGCCTCCGATTCCGTGGCGATGGCCTGCACTCGATTAAGGCTCCGCGTCCGTGTCTGTCAGTTTTATTTCCTGTACCACTGAGGCAGCCCGAATGACAGCTTCCAGCACTCCCGCCGACTAAACACACGATGACGCCAGTTCTCTACGTACCGTAGCCACCACCACTGAGGCTCCGTCATCCTCCGGCAATGCATCTGTGTCTGCACTCCGCCTGGTTCCTATGATGCATAAAAGACACCTGCTTCAGTAGTGCACATTATAAGCCGGATCTTCTCTAATCTCCCCACGATCTCGTGTACGTGCCTTCCCATAGGCAAGCATTGTAGCAGTGAAGAATGGTCTTGAACTGCTCTCTAGGCGTAGCATTTCCCTTCCACCGATTGACTAACCTTAAGAAGTTTCTCTCAAACGTCCCCCAGTTGCGCCGAAACCCCATCGAGTAGACGGATCGAAGGCATCACCAGCGTTCGGTCTTTTGCAAGCGAACGATTCATTGTCAACAACTGCGTCTGCATTTCACCATAAATATAAACGATGCATACAGCACACTACAGATGATTAGCTCACGCAATATAACTTACAACAGGTTTACCACAGCCCAAATGCTTCCTTATCCAGTCGACATCAAAAACTTGTTCACAAAAACAAGTGCATTCCCTTACCAAAAGAGCTCCCACGTCTACCTTACTACCTTAAATTCAGCCAATTATTACAAGCCTATAAGGAACCAACAATACATGGTTGTTGTCGAGCCTATTTAAATAAAATAAGGACATCAAATATGTGGCGTTGGTGCGGGAGGGGGGGTGCAAACACTTACTGTAGCTACTACTGGCCGACAGTCATCAAAACATCAGCTGCACCCACGACTCAGCAAAGAGATGAGAAAGGGGTCGAGTAGTTGACACCCGTAGTTCGACCGAAAAAAACAGACTTTTGATTGTTCGCCTCCACGCACGTACTTGTTGCCATGAGACTGTAATTCGCAGCCCCATGCAGGGAGCGTCGAATGAATTGCATGCTGTCAATATGGACAATGAAGGAGCGCAGACTCTTTCAACCTTCCAATGACTGTATCGTACAGAGTGGACGTCCTCATTAACTCTTACAGCTGAGAAACGAGGGGCAAAGGCATTTCGAGGAGACGAAGAAAGCGCTCTCATGAAGAAATTCTTCCAACTCTGTATTAGCATTGACCAACTGCAATAAAAAGCGTAAATCAGATAGCAAAGCGGAAATAAAGTACAAGCTGACGCTTCGGCATTTTGATGACTAAATCCTAATGCATCATTTCTAACCCCAACAACAGAATATTGTCAGTAGTACTTGTTTTTACAATCAGTGAAAAGATGTGTGAGTTGCATTACAGCCTGTTTAAAGCCATCGAAAAATATTAAGCTTCTAGGTTTACTAACCAAAGTCAGCACGTGAGTGCTTGCTTTTTCATTTCATCAAAGTCAACAACAGTTATCTGGACTGGGCCATAGGAAAGGAGACATCGTGAACTGTTTTCTTGTAAGCAAACCTTCACGTTTAACTGCTAAAATTACTAAAAGTTCACATTTCGAATTCGTCGACGCATTAGAGGCCAGAGTAAGGCACTAAGAACCATATTCTACAAATGCTGTATCATTTGCCAACTCTTTCGGATAGATTTGTCCGTACTTGTAGCACGAAAAACCAAGGTTAAGATTTCATCGTCCCAATTTTATGGCTTTTTAAAACAATTATTGTAGAATCTCAAATGCCACCTTAGAGCCGTCTAGAATATTTCGACAGGTTACTTCGTGCATACAAATGAGACGCGCAACCAACAAGAAAACCCGAACCCTCGCCTTTTGTCTTAATTTGAAAAGAACTCGCATCCACCAGAATAGGCAAACTTAACCATACTGCGACAATTCTCCTATGCTAACAAGGCCATTGTCGATAATAACATTGGATCAAAGCAGACAACAGAATTCGAGCATTCCACCACAGGCAATACAGGGACCATGAATGCAACAAGCCAAAAATCCCTGACCACACTTTCATGCCAATCCATGCTTCTGAACATGCACAAAGTAAACAAGTGAAACACCCTTTATAATGGATACTCACGTATCTGTCCCCTTTAAAGCAAAGCGCAAGCCAGACACCGCAATGGCGACCTCACCAAATCCCAAATTTTTATACATGCCGCTGGTCACGGGCAAAGGCTATTCGCTATGAAAAAAGCAAACTCTAGCAATAGGTATTGCTATCAGCCTTAAGATCCTAAATACTTAGCATTTTAGATAGAATTACACTGTCTTAGAGAAAATGCTAGCTGTACTCAGGTATAATTCAGCATAAACCACTTCATTTTAATATTTCGTGCGAGGGTTATAAATCAGGGCTAAATACATGTTTCTTCACCCCAGTCCTCTTTAGTAATTGATGCAAGCGAAGTTCGTGCTATAACAGGACATAAAGGGAGAATAAAGGAAGTCAATCCATTCATCCGTCAGCGGGGTCATTAGCATTTACGCAGGATTAACTGTGCCAGTGATTATGCAATAGTGCGTCAAAGTGATGTTAATGATTGCTAGAATAAAACAGTAATTTGTAATAAATTATGTGCGGCAGGGCTGCAGCTTTTTGCGTAAATGTGCCAATTGTGTTCAAATGCATTGCTAAGTTCCATATTATCGCGACTTGGCGTACGAGTGCTTTGTATTTACCCTATGGGGACCACTTGTTATCTGTCCAATTCATGGTGTGAGCCAGTCAGGTACTTCGGAAAAACTGATATTACTATTCACGTTGGTTGGTTTGTTGTTTTGATAGCAATGACTTTTTGCTAGTAAGACTTAATTTGTGGTTGAGGT
Organism: Taenia hydatigena; assembly: GCA_036345935.2. Classification (NCBI taxonomy): domain Eukaryota; kingdom Metazoa; phylum Platyhelminthes; class Cestoda; order Cyclophyllidea; family Taeniidae; genus Taenia; species Taenia hydatigena. The sequence continues at coordinate 4,141,688 of JADWOT020000003.1, forward strand.
TGGGAGTCTACTTAGTTTTTGCATTATTTTCAGTCGTTTTATGAAGTACTTATGTATACGTACGTACTTATTTATCCGATTCTGCACGCATCTATTTGCCAAGCTAAACACGAATGAAAAGATTAAGTTGCTGTTAAGGTTTATTTGTTTTTTAGGTATGGTGCGGATTCGCAGTAATTTTTTATGCTACGAAACGGTTTTGGCGATTAATTAAGATTTTCGTAGTAATGTTTTTAACGACGCGTTTTGTTAGCAGTAAATTTTTGCAACTATAGGACACTTTGTTGAATGTAGATGGGATATATCGAGCATTTGGCTTTTCTTTTTGTTAAGGGCATTTGAGGCCCTGGATTCGACGGAAGTTTGCTTCCCTCAGTGAAGCGTTTGTTATAAGGGCAGAGGCGTTATCGGCTAACACCAAATATGAATCTCTCCTTTGCCACTACTTCAAAAGTTGCCAGGGTGAGAAGGAATCTCAAGTTACGAATTGTTGTCACTTCTTTTTTGCACTAATGGTTTTGATATAAGCGCTAACGAACAGCATTTCACCCTTGCCCTAGATCGCCAAATCTTTTCACAGTTGGCGCATGGCAAAAGTCGGAATGTCGATAGATTCGATTGCGCTTGTTGTACACTTTGCATTGGAATTACTCATTAAGATCTACATCACTGGTTGAAATCTGAGTCGCTAGTTGTGCTGGCCTTTTCCTAATGCAGGCTGCCAGCAACACCCATCTTCGGCGTCGGTGGCAATGGCAAGGGGGAATGTGGATGTAAAAGCCAATCAGTAAGAAGTCACAGAGACTGCACTAAGTGCCTTTGAACTCATCGTCGACAGCTGTGGAGTCGCAACCGTTCGACTAATTGACTGTGCCTAAAGGTCCCTTCCTCACCGTGGGCTATTCATTTGTGCAGGACATAAGAGGCGGGGCTTTGTGCTTGGAGGCCTTATGAGAGACTGGGTGTGGTATGAGTGCCACGCGGGAACGAAACAAGAGCAAACGTGTAACTCGGTAATCATGTTGGGAAAGTTGAACTAGACGTTATCACCTTCTTACAATGATTGTTTTGCTTGTTTGTTAAACCTAAGATGTTCAGGTATTGTCGCTTTTGCCACTTTGGCATGAGGCGATGCCGATGTGAAGTAGGTGTGGAGTAATTGGAAGTGTAGTTGTGATGCATTGATATGTACAAATGATTCTCTGTACAATTCATCGTCATATTCGATAATCGCTTGCCTAATGCTTGGGGCCTAGGACGCGAGTTATCGGTGCGCATCCAGGGGGCATTTCAATGACGCCCACATGCGGGTGTTGCAGTGAGTGGGATGACCACTTGTCGCTCGAGGGTGATTAATTTTTCGGAGAAATGGAGAATGTCCAACAACTTCATGCTCCACTATTTTCCGAAGATTTCTCCCTATGCAGCTTGTGCCACACGAAAATGCGATTTGAGGATTCTCGTGTGCGCGAGTGTATTTCCACTGTCTGAGAAAAGTAGTTGCGCTTGTCTTTGTATGTTTACGATATGGCAGTAGATTTCAAACCGATAGCCATATCAAGGCTTAATGACTGTCACTATAGTTGTTGTGATGTCGTACCGTTGACAGGAATTTGACTAATGGCTTTTAGGTCAACATTTCCTCTACTGGTGATAGACACACGTGATGGTTAGCTCATTTCTCCCTATCCTATATGGGATGGGCTCGCAGCATGGGGGATGAGGGGACTGACGACGTAGTAGCCCCACCGGGAAGAGTACGGACAGTGGCGTTGGACAGGGTGAAGTGGACTGTGTTATGCGTTGGTGGTTTGTTGAATGACGGATTTTGGTGATGAGGTCACTTAACTGCGTCATCGTTGTACCTTTTTGGAGTGGTATGTTGAGTGTGCGTGTATGTATTCTGCCCGAGTGTGGTGTCTCCTCTGGTTTCAGGGAGGGAAAAAGCTGAGAAAGCTGCAGTACGTATGTACGGATTGGTGGTAGAGATGTTCTATTGTGGATTGAAGGTTTGCTAGCTGTAGCCCATTCGTATGACCGTGTGGCAGGTGCGGCATATTTCGCTTAAGGTGGTGTAGAACTGTTCTTGTTTTGTTGGTTCGCAGTTAATTGTTGATAGCACTGGTAGTGGGCATGTATGCCAAGTAGGCAGGAATGAGGGAAGGATGCATACTGCTTGATCAATATGGTAACACCGTTTCCTCTGCAGGCGGCTCCAAGTGTTGTTGCGTTGTTATTTCAGCACGCGCTACTGTTAAGCAGACGTGGTAGCCAGTGCCACCACTGGGCAACTGTATGGAGTTGAATGATACGGTGATGGAACTAACCAGACGGGATGGAGATTATTGTAGGCGATCTGTTTATTGAGCGCCTTTGGACAACATTTGTTGGTGCATCTGCGGTCCTTTTTATCTTTTGTCTTTGCCCATAGATATGTCGACTTGCTGGCCTTTCACCTGCCTTGCTGGCATGGCATTGATACTTCCTTGCAATTGTCGACACTGGTCTTTAAACAGAATAAGGCTGAAAGTTGTGCATTTTGTAGCAGGCATGTGATAGAAATATTAAGCTAGAAATAACCTGAAACGCATTTCCATAAGGTCAGAAGTGTCAGGATGAGAGTGAAGTGAAGGCACCAGCTATGTGAGCAATAATTTGTTTTTGAAGTCAGAGCTCTGTAGTGGCAAGTCTAGCGGACAGTTTTGGTTAAAAAATTAGCTCCAATATTTGTGTGCGGTTGAGTTTTGGGCAAATTATTCCTAAAGCAAACACATGGCGTGCATTTTAGCAAACCGATTCGTTTAAGCTATTTAAGAACGAGTTGATGTTGATGATGTGTAGGCAAAAATGTGAGGTGTTGTAGAGTAATCAGAATGTCGTAAATGCAAAGTGGAGGACTCAGAAGTGTGGTATATGCATGCAAAAAAGATGAAAATTCGTTAGTTCGATAATGCATACAAAAGGAATTGATGGCTATCATCTAGGTAATAAGGCCAGCTGAGGATAAATGCAGTTAACAGACTCAGTTTATCCTTCCACCGCTTAGCTATTCATGCAATTGAACCATAGCACAATACCATGTAAATTAGGGCAACCTATCTAAAAGAAACCTCGGTAGATTTTGTTTGCTATTGCAAACTAATATTTTATGTCAAATCGCATTCCAAAAGTCGAGTGGAGTATTAAAAGTAGTTTTCGATGTCCTGCCTTCTAAGCATGATGTGTACAAGCCACAGCCACGCACCAGCTAGGCTCTCTTGACCTCAGTAGTAGCGTGTGTCAAAAAAATTTTAAATTTCAATTGGTAAACCATGCTCAGACCTCCAGAGGGAGTGCATTATTCTCTTAAACTCAATGCTGTTTGGTTTTTCACTTTCCTCTTCGCGCTTTGCGAAGTGAATTGAGCAAGGATTCGCAAACGAATTCATGCTTTGGATAACAATGCTTTGCTTGAAGGTGGTAAAACGTGGAAACAGCTGATGTCAATGAACTCCAAATAACCTGATTCCTCAAAAGCTTTAAGCAGAATTTCGGAGGTGTGGTGCTTATTAGCACTTAATAGGTTTGCCCGCGTAAATCCCCATCATAAGGCAACCGCGTTTTGGTGCTAGAGGCAAGCCTATTCCACACGATACATTTGTATCCTTTTCCGTAATGCGCGTAACAGTCAACTCTTCTGTACTGTCCAAAGATGGAATGCTGTTTTGGTGTCTGGATTTCGCCGACCCTTAGAAGGTGCAAGTCTTTATGATTGGTTTCATTCGCCCACTAGTGCTCCAACAGGAAGATATGTCTTCCTATGTATTGGCCATTTTAACTAGATCTGTCCTAGTTGTCGTTGTCGTCGTCTGCTCTGGTTAGTGGGTAATAATGTGGTTGTCTGATGGCTGAGAAGGGTGTTGATTACCTCAAGTGTAGATTTTGCAACACCGTAAAGTTTGCCATTTGTTTAGTTCGGCTACTGTCTGAGGCAGTTTGTACTGCATGCCTTCGAGTTGTTTATTTACCTTCAGCAAGTGAAAGCTTGCTTCCTCACGAGTAGCGAGCATAATCATCCAGAGTTGACGTGGCGTGAGCTTTAGACGTGTGGGTTGGGTGGTGGGTGGATAACTGTTTGATGATGACCTATGAATGGAGTAGGGTTGGCCCTTGCTCGTCAGAGGTTAATCAACGAACAATGCTTCCACTCTATGGCTGGAGGCTTTCACGTCTCTCTCTTTCCCCATCATGAGATAAGAATCCTCTTGAACATGATGCAGCATCTATTCTTGAGTGAATTAACGCCCAACAACAGATGTGTCGAGGGTATTTGTCTCTTGAGGCTGAGTTCAGTGATGGTGCAGAGTATGCTCTGCTTGGCGGTGCAGATAAATGACCGCGTGTGTCTTCCAAGTGTCTATCAGTTGGAGAGCGGTTGCTGCGATCTATGCCACAATCATGCACAGTCTTTGAGACATGGAGTGGTAAGTGCTTCAGGTCCACGAGGTGACCCCTGTGTTTGGACGATTTGGGGATAATCGGTGATGATAATTTGCTCATTCCCTCACCCTGCGTAATTCCCACAGTCGGATAATACGTCAGCAAACCGCACTAGATGTGCGTGGAGGAGGTGCAGGTGGAGTAAATTCATGGTCTGCCAATCCTACTACCTATCACCCGCCATTCCATGTCATTGGGGTGGTAGTCAGCCTCCACCACGCCAATTCCAATGTCTATGTAGCAGTAGTGAGTCCACTGCTAAGGTTGGATAGCGCTGCCGGTTGCTCCTTAAAAACGATTCCAAATGAAGTTAGTCAAGTGAGCCATATCCTACTTCATTACTTAAAATGGAGAATCACATTGGAAGCGATGCCCTACGAGTGACTAGGCATTACCACAATTGAACTGTTCAAGCCATTGATCACTAGCAATACGCTTCAATACTGTCTACTGCATCGCTTCGGAATCCTGTAGAAAGATCTTGACACGACTAGGAATGGATTGCAGATCGTGGACAAACTGCGTCCTGTATTTCCTAATGGCAAATTACATAAGTCCCCTCTCCGGATCGCCTAAACACGAATTCGTTGCAAACTACGACCGTTCATGTTCAACGATCTGGCAGCAGAGCCAGTAGTTTAAAGCCTTAGCAAATAGAGACACCCTCCGCGAAAGGACAACATGTGTAGGGGGTGGCCTTTCAAGCAGCTCACTAATTGAAGGCCAAATTTAGGTAATGGTCTCTTGTTAAGAATCGTTTGCTTCTATCGACAAACATGAACGAGAAAAAGGCAAAACGCTTAGGATAAGTTAAAACGGCTATTGATTGGCGAAAAATTCAAATATTTTTCGATCGATATTTGAGTTAGGAAGGGGAAGATATGCAATTCGAACAAAGTTGGAGACTCAAACTCTCTTCTCCTTCCTTTCAACATGGCATCAGCGAGTAACAAGAGCCACGTGTGCCAAATCTCGCATATCGCAGTGTCTGAGTCCTCAGCACCACACCCGAAGCAGCGCATCGTCAAATTTTATTATCACAACTGCAGACTAGGAGGAAGCAGCAGTGGTGCAGAAACACTAGCTGTGGTACCCTAGCTTTCATGCGCAACAATAGTCATCAGCACTTCGGTGGCGACCTTCATCAACCACTCATCGACGATGCCATGCACCGCGCCACCTAGAGCACAAAGTCACAGATGCAGCGAGTCACGTATGTTTCGCGCCTCCATCGAAGCAACGTCGTCTGCGTGAGAGCAGCGCGATACCGTGGTAAAAAAAATGTGGGGCGAAATCGCCGGCGATCTTGAGCTGACGGTCGTGGTGCTGATACTGCGGCAGGAGACCGAAAGCGGTATGGCCATGCTAATTCAACGGTGGAGTGTCGGTCACTACCTTTGCCACATCGCATTTCTTGTCTGTAAGGTGATTACGAAGTAGAGAAAAGTCCAGTATGGAGGTGTTGAGTGCAAGAACCAAAGAGGAACATAAGAAAGAACTGAAAATTAGGCACCAGAGGTTAACTTCAAACTCCAAACTATGGATAACAACCTCAGGTCAATCAAAAATCAGCATTTGTGCATAAAAAATCTCATTGCCTAAACTCATTGTTGAAGTCAGGCCATAAACTGGTCCGACGGACGTTCTTTACTTTCTCACTGTGAGAGGGTGGGAAATTTGGTTTGTAATCTCATTCCTCTTGGTAGGTGTGGCCAAATGGACAGAAAGAGCACTCCAAATCTGTCACATCAGTTTGTACACCACCACCACCACAGCAAGCACTCGTGGCGACTAAAGGAGGTCTGCTTCGCTTCTCCAAGTGAACACAAACGCAAGATTTTCTGACGTGACTTCGATGAGTTCTGTGGCAATTTCCGCTTCGGACGACCAGTTTTCAGAGAGAAGTATCGGTCCACTGCACCAACTCACTGTAGACGGTAAATAATGCCCCGCCTCATTTCCTAAATTACTAACAAGATTATAAAGGATCAAGAAACATCAGGTGCCAATGACAAGTCTGCGAAACTTCTATGAAGACACACGGAAGGAATGAACAAATGACGGTATGGTAATCACTGTGATGGAGCACCACGAAAGGGAAGGCAGAGAGGTTTGGGGGGCATCACGACTCTACGTGTTCTGTCGGCTCACTTTTGTTCAGCACAAGAGACACCCATCTAAACGGGCATTTAAGTGGCCGAATCATGTAGTGCGCAACAAAAGAGATGATTAACGTGCAGATCATGAGTTAAACCATTTTAACAATTTCAACAAGTCCACCACGGCTCAGACGATTCGTTGCTAAATAATCATCAAAATTGTGACTGGCAAGCTAACAAATGAATTTATTTTGCAAAATAAGTCCATTTGTTCACGGCAAATAGCTCCTGTGTTTATTTCACTGCTCCGCCTTCAACTAAAATGTTTGCAGATCTTAAAAAATCAGCCAATTTTAAGAAAGCAAAAGAGAACAAACGTTTTGGAACTTATATAAAACCCATTCGCCAATTCGCAGGACAGCAAATATATTTGCTGCCAATAGTGAAGTAATCGCCGCAGGTAGAGGAGCAAGATTTTATCAGTTTTTTTTTCAGATGAAGAAAGCTTTTGGGTAAAACCAAGATGCTGATCCATGCCGTTTGTGAGATATTGCATTTATCATCACCAGGTGTGAATGTCAAGTAAAGTGAGAAGACGGCCAGTTGACTGTGTGACTTAAGTCGCCACCTTTCTAGCGTGCAAGAACGTAATTTCAGGCTACCAATTGAAGGCCAGGGAACCAGACAAAACTGTATCAGTGACTGGAACGATAAAAGCGGAGAGCCGTCGTAATATTTGCATCTTCTCGACAGATGGACGAGATTTTGGCCAAGACGTCTGGAGAATGTGTTCTATCGTTTGGGTAACTGACTTTACTGACAAAGTGAAGTGCCCCAATTGTAAACCAATACTTAAGTCTGCACACAATTTCCGATGACTTAATAAAGGCAAAAGTGTTCACATGATTTCACTTCATGAAAAACGAAGCTGACGCTCAATCCTGCTTAACTGACGTCACATGTTGCCTCCTTTTAGATAAGCATAAATTAGCAGAGGAATTGTAAATATTTGAGTTTGTAATGCGCCTCCCTAGAGGTAAACTTCACTTAGAATTAACGCAAGAGGCTCACACTCGAAGAATGATATGCATATTACCGCATAACCTCAGTAGCCACTCTTCTGAAGATCAAGACATGGCCATTACCATCAAACATTTTGTCCTCTGCTGCTGCTTTATTTAGTCCTTCCACAGAAAATCCAGGTTAATTCGGTGAATAAAAAAGTTTCCAACATTTGTCTTAAGATTGTGTGCATCCAGCCTAAGAGGGCTGAAAAATCTGCTTTAATGCATTGTCTGCAGAGCAATGCAAGTGAGCTTATGCAGGTGGAATTTTCGTTTTACCATCATATACTTTGAAGCTGTCGTATGATCCGTTGCAGCTTTCTGCCCCTTGACACTTTAAAAGTATCTACTTGTATTTAATGCCTTGCACCCTGTTGGCAATTATTCATTATTAGTCATGTATAGCATGCTTATTTTCTGCAACACATTTATAAATTCTCCAAATCTTTGCTTTCCCAATTGTCAATTTTGTGTTAATGTGAACACTTTTTTCGTAAAATCGGAGACTTCCTACGCTGAAACTTTAACACGGCAGATCTTGCACCGGTTCTCAAACCTTTCAACAAATTCAATTTTATATCTCGCCATTCTCGGTCGTCGTTACTCCACCATGTTGCATTTCGCGTTCGGTTCCTATCATCTGCTTATTCTTACCATTTTACGATTTATTTTCACAAATATCGAGACCGATAACTAATAATGATTGTCGGCGATGTGATTTTTTTTACGTTATGAAACCCTCTGAAGTTCCTTTTATCTCACCATATGATCCAACACAGTTCAGAGCATTCGGCATACCAAAACAGCTCTCTCATCACTTGTCAATGCAAAAACATTAAAGAAGACACAATCCAAAAGCGTGATTGTTTGCCAAAATTCATTATTTTCTTGTGAACTAGGTGTCACATTGAGCCAAGTGCATGGGAGAGAGTACCTTACGTTAATGAGAGAATTGGTCTTGTAGTAAAGGAGATTGCAATAAAATAGATATGCTCTTTATTCACAATGAATAGAGCATTAGATCATGTGCAAAATAAAATAGTCGGTAAGTGGCTTCACAGCTTTGTTGGCATCCGAGCACTCTTCCTTGGCTTTTCCCATGTTCGTTCTATATAGTACTGGCGGAACTAGGCTAGCACAGCTTTCAACCCCTTCCATCTAGGCTTGCTGATTTGTGAGCCCGTTGACATGAAACTAAGACTTGGAATAAGAAAAAGTATCCGACGGCGTTAAATCGAATTCAGACTCGAGTTTATCCCGCTAATCAAGCCATTTTGAGTCTTATTCCACAAATGTTAAAACTGATGGCTGAACTAGACAGTTGGTGGCGTACTTTTGTTTTCATCACAGCGTTCTTTGAAATTTATTTTAACCCGTCTTTTGATCCTTCACAGTTTGCAGCTCCAGATGCACAAAACCAGCTCTCCTGTCACTCATTAGAGCAAAAACATTGCGATAGTCTCGAAGTATAAACTGTCATCTTTTTGTAAAATAAATGCAAAGATTTATGCTGCATAGGAATTGAAGAGGTTCCCAACGCTGGAATTTAAATCCAGTTAATGGTAAATGAAAGTGCTGATATGTATGATAAGCAGACATGAGGCAATCACTAAAGCTAGAATCAAGTGCCTCAATGGGCTGAGAGATTATTGATTTGTCACTTTCTCTGTTCCATCACAGTGAAATAGTTCACTTTAAACTTTTCCAGACCGTTGTTAATTTAACAGAGTTTTCATTTTCATTGCTGCTGCGTCATCTGCGGGGACACTTTAGCCATTGCGTTTTCGATCTCCTTCTTAGTGCGATGAATGGCAATCCTCATTCTCCGTTGAAGTTGTAACGATTCCATTGCTTAGTTCCACCAATGAATATGATTGTCCAGCACCTCCTACCCTCTAAATATCCGGATCATCGTCTTCTCAGCATCTGCGCCACGAATGCCTTATCCTTGAAAAGATGTGTTGACTAGCAATGTCAGGTTTATATTCAGTGGTATATGCGCATACATACCGAACAAGCCTCAGAAGATAGTCATAGACTGTTGTGACTGCTTCTTTGTTTTGTTATTCCATTCTTCTACAGTGGTTTGCGATGCGTTTCAGAACACCTGCGCAGTAACAATGCGGGCGGCTCATTCTCCTAAGGACATGCTTAGCGTCCTTCATCATACCTTCTTAGGAGAAGTTTGGCGAGAATCAGTATCGACAAACAAGTGAAGAACTGTACCGCATCGCCTTTCACCCAGAAAAAACTCATTTAGCGTAAATCGCTCTTTAAAAAGACACACTTTCGTCGTCACTGAATCCTGGATATGTGCTTATGTATGTAGTTCACCATGCTTGCCTGCCTCTTAACGTCATATTGGAAGAACAGAATCAGTGACTCAAGCCTTCAAGTTGACTGTTCATAATTCAAAGAGCCACTACAAAAGTTCATTAAGCGATCACATTCAACTAGCGTTAATGATGCAGCACAATGCTCAATTTCGATGATTTTCTTGTCCTGGAGATCAGTGTGGTAATTAGCAGTAGAAAGTGGGATACTTCTAAATAAAACAACTCCATTTTAATGCCATTTGACTTGCATCTTAAACAAAAGCACACTGTTTGCTTTGCTAATTAAGCTGAGATATAATCCGATGATGGTTGTAACAAAAGTGGCATTAGCACCAGGGATGGCACCTTTTCCACTTGAAAATCTGGACACCAAATATCCACAGATGCAAGGCTATGGCTAGGGACCCTTTTAGGTATTGCACAGTAAGTATCGAGTTCTAACACAAATAAGCTGCGCCTGATTCCTGTTTGAGTAGCTGTGGTTTTGATACAAAGGCGATATTACATCAAGTTGGGTAAGAATTGCGATTATCGTGGTTGCTGGACGTTGCTATTCTGCGATTAGGGAAGAACAAGGGTGTGTCAGCTTGGCGAATCCCGTGATCATGCCTTATGGCATACATAGCTGAGTCTGAACATGTAGTGGCGGACCTTCATTCACAGTTATAACAAGCTAGGTCCCAATAAACACATTCGTCTGCTTGTGCAAATTTAAAGTAGTTAACACTTCCGTAGTAAGAAGGTAGAATCTATAAATAACAAAAGATTTGCCATTTAGAATTATTTGAAAATTATGAGAAGAAGTTCTGCACCTGTTTCCAGCAATCAATTATGAATGCTCGACTAGGAAACCTCGCATGCCGCACATCCATTGAAGGCTTGGGATTACACGAAAGCGATAATTTGAATTCAACTGTTAAATATCGCTTTATTCTTGAAGGCAGTACATCTGGAAGTTTATAAACAGCATTTGGGCACGAAAATTAATAATAAAGGTGTCTAAAACGAAGAACGATAATTCTTGAATAAAATTTGCCTTCTAAAAAGATTATCCAAAGAAATCGAATGCTTGGAGGACTCGGAGATTAATGAAGACAGGTGGATGAAAGGGAAGAATGCAGAACAAGCATTTACTTAGTTGGCTAGTCCTTAATGATATTTTTTCTTGAAGGGGTTGATGACATGTAAACTCTTTCATGTGTTATTCAAGCAATATATGCACTGTACAGTGTCCTGCTGTTGGACGTGATTATGAAGCTAGGCAAGTGAAATGGCAGAGGATGGGAAGCTTAAATGCCTTCTGAAGTTCGTAACATACGATTTGGATGGATAGAGACTCAAAACTAACCACGGATTATTATCTATACGTCCGCTTAAAGTAAAGACTTACACGGATAGAAAAATACAAAACTGTCAACGATTGCTCTGACTTATGATGCGCATGCTTGAGTACGAATAATGCCAATTTTCGGAAGCTGGATATATAATACATCAGAAAATGAGGATATAGCTAAATAGCAGAAGTAGAGGCCTTTAAAGCGGATGTTTTGATTAGAGGCGACGATAATTTGCAGAGGATACGCCGAGTGAAAATGCACCTAGTAGCTGGCTTCAAGGGGTGGCCTCATTTTTACTTACTTCTAGCATCTAAAAGTGACTTAAGGTTTTGATCTTGGCCTTATGTACATTGATGGACATTGGTCCATTGCAAGTCAGTCCGTCCATCCCACTGTACGTAATAGTATTCGAGTCAGGAGAATGGAACTTGATAGAGGTCTCGAGAAACGAGTACGTATTCAGGCTGCCATGAATTTTTTTTGTATAGATTAAGAAATAGCACATTCGAAACAACTAATAGGTTGCTATGCGTATTTAACATAATTAAGAAAGTCCACTTTTAAATACAGTGAACCTATGATTATTGACTTCTGTCGATCCCATCACAGTCAAAGCCCATCTCATAAAAACAGTGATTGATAATAATCAGTTTAATAGTGGTAAAAATTACGTAGATTCTGTGGTGTTGGTGCAAAAGGCGCACCCCTACGACAGTTTCCGATCTAAATTCAAAAGGTTCTGCTCTGATAACATGACAAAAGTACTAGACGCTACAATAATAGCCATTCATTATTTGGTAGAGAATTTCTCGAATCACAGAGCAACACACACAGAGATGAAGAAGCATTTAAAGTGAAGTTTTCGTATGGCATGCCTGAGTATCCACCAAAAGACGGGAAATACGATAAAATTGAAAATGGCGATGCCCCAGATCAAAGTACGCAGTTGTGCTAGAGCTCTGCGCACCTTTGATACGACAAGATTCTTCTCGCTTAGGCGTGGGCAAAACGTAGATCTGTTTGCCTATCCGTTTGGCTGATGCTGACGTTCTGACATGGGCAGTAGATTGTCAAAATGAGAGGACGTGCCATTGCCATTTCAGCTAATTGCAATCCATTGAAAAGTATATCATTAAAGAAATGCTTAAAAAACAGTAGGAAATTTTCGGACGCGAATTGAATAATGATGCGAGAAATTTGGAAAAATTGGTATTACTGGATTTAATTTAACTGAAATAGTTTAGAAGAAATTCTTAAGCTGAGCTTATTAAGTTTTTAGTGTTAAATCTTGTAACCTGCTTGATAAAATATGCAAAACAACATATATCAACCTAAAACCAACATAAATGTTGGAGCCTTTCTTACATAGCCCAGCTTGTAGGCTTGTTTATAACGGTGGTACATAACAGTTAATTCAATTTCAAACCAAAGGACTTTAATGGCTTGTCTGTGAGCATTTCTAGCACTCCTGCCCCGCCTTTACTGCCACAAGCCTTGACTTTCTTTTAGTATTAGCCTTAAAACATCCAAGTGAACCCAAAAGTGAAGTTGATGTGCGCAAAAATTGCCTGACTCATAGTTATTAACTATGATCCCCGGAGTGCTCCATTGGATCCCCTTACCACGGTACCAAACAGGGGAGTTTATTTTATGCTCCTGACACAACGCATATTACATGTGGGTGCAGCGATCGAGCTGGAACGATTGGACAGAAGTGATGAAAGCACAAATTTCATCGAAAAAGGCAAGTTTTAAGTTTTGTGCTAGCATCTATACGACTGCGCCTATGGCTACATCGATGACTCTATCTCAACAACACTTAAACTTCTCTAAATTAGTTTTGAAATCTGTTTTTGCACTTACATTTGCCATTGCTCAAGCTTGCTGTAAGCATGTAAAATTATTTTACTATAATTTTGGAAAAGATTGTAAGTGTTGCGTGCATCGTATTCTATGCGCCACGTGTTTGCACAGCTCCCGCTTCTGACGCAAAAACAGCATAGATGTTCCCCAATGTGCCTTTTGAGTGGGCTGTCCCCTTTCTACTGTACCTTCTTCACCGTGTTTGAAATTCTTGAATCGCAGTATAATCTATCCGAGCCTTGCGGCTTTTGTAACTATGCTAAAATAAAATCTTGCAGCAATGGTTTTTGGAACAAAACTCAAAACATGGGGCGGCTATCAGACCATGGGTATCTTTACAAATCAGTAGATCCACCACACGTTGCAATTAGGAGTGGAACCAGAGCTCAGGCTTAGCTACATGAAAGTATTATTGTTAAAAGCAGTTTAGAGCAACATATTTTAGGGGCGAACCCGTTACACTGTTTAGCGCACTATAAGGTGCGCTATATGGTTCGTGTAGAAACTGCGTCAAGCTAAGAACACCCACGACACATTTGCACAGTTAGTTCTGCAAACAAGTCATTTCATTACCAGGCAAAGAGATGATCGAAGAAATGGAATGCCGGAGTTGGCAATGGTGGTATCCGTGGGAGTGGGCACCGTGGGCTGAGGTTGTGAAGAGCCCACAATGTGAGGAGAAGTGTGCATAGTGGCCGGTGCAGAAGCCGCAATGAGACATGCCGCAATGCGCGCAGCCGTAGGAACGGTCGCAGCAGTAGTGGTAGACGACTGAGGTTGTGCTTACACTGACGCCAGTGAGGACGTCATCGAATACCATAGTGGTGGAGGAGCTGGTCGACAGGTGTACACATTCATTCCGCTCCCTTTTTGCTTTCAATCTGTTGCGAATGCTGCTGGGGCTATCTGTATAACATGCATTCTAAATGTCAAAATGTGTTATTAGTGAGCTATCGCAATTAGCGTAGTGGTTATATCAGGATTATAGGTAGACTTGATGAACTCAATCACACATTCTAAGCAATCAGTTGTGCAGGACAGGAAAAGTAACACCTTCTGAATCAAAATATTAGGGAGGCAACACAGTCAAATAGGAGGACAATGTGGCTGTCAAATAGATCGATGGGGATAAGTGAGGCTTGACTATACCTGTTGTTATACATCACTTTGCTGAAATATAATAGGCGACCACTTTTGCATTTTTGTGCGGTTTTCTTTTAGTCGGTGGCCTTCGTTATCCAATACAACCAACATTTCCATCATGCTAGTCATTTGGCTATTTCTGCCAAGGTGATGTCTGCAACTACACTATTTTCAAGTCATCGTGCCATGGTTTTGGGAACTCTGTTTTTCTGAAGAGGAGAACTTAGTAGGTGTAGGGTAGTGGGGCCCTTGGTGAGCAGGGATGCTGTGGTGGGGATTGCGGCTACTAAAGTGGATGTAAGGATGGAATGTGCAAGAACTTGTATGACTTAATGCAGCGACAAGTTAGTATATGCTTCAGTGGACCGTTACAGGATTGGGGCTGATGAAAATGACAAGATCAAAATACAAATAAGGTAACTTGCGGTTCCTTCAAAACGACAAAATTTGTTCTCCTAATGGTTCTCTCTTGTTCCTTGCCACTAATGCGTGCCTCTCTGCATTTGTGCTCAAATTGATCTGCTTTTTTGTTTTCTAATGACATTTGCACACACCCGAAAGCGTTCAGATTTTTAACGGCTGCTATTACTTACTTGGTGGCCAGCTGACTGACCGACTGGTCCTTTACAAGGTTGAAAGCATTGCGTCGACCTGAGTCGTTCACTTGCGAGTATTTATAGAGTTTTCAACCATGACGCTCGAATGCTGGTTAGCAGACCATTGAGCCAATGAGATTGTACGAGATAAGATAAGGATCAAAGCGGAACTCGCACGCAAATTGCACAAGAAAGCAAATCGTTGCAAACGTTTAATGTCAGCAGGCCAAGACGTCACTTTCATCCGATGTTGAAATATTTTTATGCTATTTTATAACTCAACGCCTGTTGTATGGTGAAATAGAATCTTCTCGCATTCAAGCACGTCCTTGAACAATACTTTTGCACATTAACTTGAGTACAAAATTAGTTTGCGTAGTTGATTTTACATTCCATACATGATTACAAGACAGCAATGAGACATACATTGGACAGCCCCGATGGATTGACTTCGGACCAACGCTAAGTGACTTTCAGTTCTGATTAGTTGTCAGCAGAACGCTATTTCATCAGTCGTCAGCCCATTACTTGCAAGTAAGCTGCGAAAGTGTTCCACAACTAATTACCAATTAGGCGAATCAGCCTTGTTTTTTGACTGCCTGAGAAAAGAACCAGAAATATAAGGGTTTCTGAGTGAATACACAGATACAAGCATGGAATCTTTGGTTGGCATAACTATACTCAGTGGCGAAACGTTTTGCCTCTTCTCAAGAAGACATTGAGGCAGGTCCATCGCACTAGCTTTACCAAATCAATAGCATAGATATTTTAATGACGGCTGTACCGAATTCGCCACTTGGCGATTATATGAAAAGCTGATGATTTTTTAATTCGCCTGAGTGCCAAAACACCTCCTATATGCAGTGGAGATCGCTCATGAGGCATTTAAAAAAGAGCAACGAACCAGTCTTGATGAAAATTTGGGATGCGGTTACACTGCTTAACAGGCCACTTATGTCTGCATACATTCGATGCTCTTTATCATAGTCAGCACGAGGGATTGCATAATCGAAGTGTGCAATACGCTTTTATCTCACGTCTACTCTCTACCTCTAAACATCTCGTAAATTTTGCGTGCAACTCCCATATGATGCGCCTGAAAGGCGATTCCGATCTCACTCCGACTGACCCGTATTAGTAGTTGATGTAAGAAATAAACATCGTAGAGGCCTTCTGCCTGTTCAGAGATTTCCGTCTACAGTAACCTTTAGAGGAGTGTATCTTGCTGGCGGTGGTCTACAAATTGCTGTGGAAGCTTTACTGCAGGGCAGCTTGTCATCATCATTGATATGCATCTGGCAGAGGTGGCTGCTAAGCCACTTCCAATCTTCCATACCACCGCTCATAAAATAGGAGTGTGAGTGAGTATTGAGCATCCGCCTCCACTTTGAAACTGCTTTGCACCAAAATATTACTTTCCAATCCGCTGCTTCTACTTCCATTCTCCATCTGAAGTGCAAATGAAGTTGATCAGAAAGGAATGTATGTGCTTGGTGGCGGCTTAGAAAACGGTCTACAAGCGGTTCTTACCCAATGGCTGGTCTCCTTTTGGGCGGAACTATCCTCTATTTAAGTCGTACATCAGATTGCATATCTTACAAACGATTCACTTAACTATTAAACTGCGTAGGTCGTTTGACGCATCACACAAAGTTCATTCAGTGTTGCAACTTTCTACCACGTTGTTCATAAGTAAAATGCTTCCCAGCTCAATAAATTCGCAAATCGGCACCGCAACATAAATAGGCTTACAATCCTCCAACTTAGACTCATTCTTCTTACTTATTATCTTCATCCGCCTTTTAGATGGAGAAAGAGGCAGAAGCAGAAGGGTTCAAGTTCCCACACAGACCATCGGATCTTTGTTCCAGTCACACCTAACTGGCCCCCGGTCCATCTATTTGTCAGCCACATTGCCACATTTTCGACTATGTCACCCTCATAGCATGTGGGTTTGTAAGGTATCATTTTTCTTGTACTACATTATTCGAGATATAAAATGCGTGATGGGTAAACATGGATAAACATGGATAAACACTATTCTCGAAGATGGCTAGTATTATCAGTAGGCACGCATATGCAATGCTACGACTAAATTTCTAGACAAGCATTAAATTTCGGGAAGCCAATGCGAATTTAACATTAATTTGGGTTAAATAATTAATGAAAATAAATTATAAAACCATATAAAACCGCACGATCTTATTAATGATTCACTCAGTAGAACCGGTATTGAATATGCTGACGTCAATCCTTGGTGCCTAACGGCACTCCGAATGTTTAGTAGCAATATTGCTACAACACACAGCGATGAGATCCAGACTTCGCAGGTCTCTTCGAAATTGAGTCCAAATTAATGTTTTTGAGTCTTATTCACATTTATCACTTGTAACGCGTAACTGGACCCAGTAATGCGTAAGATGTCTAAATGTAATCCCCTGTATTAAAAGGAACTGAAAAAGCTAATTAGAGAGAAAAAAAGTATTCTCGCACCAATCCCATACTAGCGCATGATTGACAGTCGCTTGTTCACCATAATGATGTTGATAAAATAATGTAAAATAAGTCTGTTTAGTGTTTAACCTAAATGTTTGACCGCGATGAACCATGAAAATGAAGAAATAAACAAACGATCCCTCGCCGTTTTATTTAAACCTGGAATGGTTTTAATGATTGCGCACTTCAACAAGACTGACTTAGTGCTCCCACATTGGCATTATGATGAAACCGGAGGTGCAACGATTATATCTATTGTGCCTAAGCATTGTAATGCAATGCAATTGCATTTAAGATCTTATTTGAGAGTATAAGCATCGTTGATGTAAGTGTCGTTGCATGTCAGACAAAAAAGCACTGCGCGTTTTCTTAGCGGTTACTGCAGCTCATATCGCAAGTTCCTATAATGGAGCACGATACTAACAATGCGTTGGTGAAACCAAGTCACATTCCAAATTAGTACGGTATCAGTTAGTACTAGTAATACTTAGGGTTCCAGTGTTGCTGGCAGGAGGGATCCACTCGTAGACAAGTTGCAGATCCCTCTTAAAGGCCAAGCCCTCAGCTTTAGTGAGAGCCGTAAATTTGGCGTATTTTTCCACCGCAAAGTTTTTTCTAGGTGGCGCAGATGCTAGAGCCTCGGAGAAGGGAAGCTGAGGCTTTGGTGCGCTGTCGCAATGTGTGGTTGTTGTTATCTCTGCCAAAATCAGATGCCATAAACACTTCTTTAATAAGGAGGATCTACCCCTCAAAAATCGCGAGGCCATTACGTCAGCTTTTTGTCGATTCCTTGGAGCTGATGAGACAAATATAACCTCACCCAACAGACTTCAAATTTTCAATGCTTTGTTTTGCATTTGGTGATGCCTGGAGCAGATATGGCAGAAGAAGTTGCGAATCAGTCAGTACATTGGTCATTACTCCTAAACCAAGTTAATTAACAATGGAAACCGAACTGCTCAAAGTTAACACCCATCCAACAGCTGGTGCCTGCGGTGGTGCATCTGACGGTAGAGTTTACACTGAATGACTTCTAGGCGCGAAGAAATCAAGTTGTCTCTGCAATCTGATGCACTACACATCAGACTCTTCTGTCAAGTCCTTTTCTTCACATGGCCATCGGTAGAAAAACGCCTTGTGGCAGATTCTACTTTGACAACCTGCCTATCGTTGATATCGGTATAGGTGTGAATAGGTGAGGAGCTTCCTTTCATTAACGCAATACCCACGGCGTTCATCGCAATCCACGCCACAAAGAAAAGGCGCAAACAAAAGCCAAAATGCATATGAAGAGGGTAAATGATGGACAGACAAGCGCAAAGGGGACGACGAAGCACGTCAAGCTGCTGGTCATCATGGTGACAGTTCGAGGATGTGACCCAGTCGATTACTTTAAAATTTGAAAGTCAGCTGCTGGTTACTTGCTGATTGCACGTGCAAAGCATGCAATTAGGAGGGAGTGGATGTTGCCCTCGCAACACTTATTTCACATTGCATTTTTATTGCAAACCTGAGCATTGTAGCGCGAACTCCTGGGGAATAACTCCAGCGATAGTTGTTGTCCACTGCAGCGGATGCACACGTAATGCATTGCATCTTGCGTTTGCTTTTGCATGTTTGAATTCTAGTGGCACGAGATCCTATGGCACACCTCTGCTAATAGCTGCCGCAGTCATACAAAGGCCATCATGTCTGCTAGTTACTGACTCTTTATGCATTCATGATTGATGTGAAGAATTCAGTAGCTTGTCTATGCTAGAATGCAAGCGAATTTCGGGAGAGAGGATGATGTCGGTAGCAGCATCTGAAGGCGATGTGATGAGATTTTATTAGTAAGGACGAAGCATGACAACGAGAAATTATGCACCAGACATCTCATACTGAGCATCATTTCGGTAGCGTTGACATTCCACCCCACAGTGCGGTTGCTAAAACTGTCAGCTATGAAAACAGGCTATGCGTAACAGATGTGAATAAAGAGCATCAACAGTCATTTTTGCATCTATCCAACTCGTGTCACGGAGCCAGACAAGAGGCACGATTGATGGACTTACTCGTGTTCTCAGTCTTGAGATTATTTTTGTGTCCGTCAATTTAATGGACGTTAGTTCCGTCTATTGTGTTTTTGCTAGTAATAAATGCTTTTTAAGAAAATTGCTGTCAAAACTTGTGAGATGTTTTTGTTCTTGAGACATCGACTTTTGCAAGATGGAGCACGTTAGGCTGTGTAGGATATGTCTCATCAACTGTGCCGCTTTCTTTGTGCTATTTGAACTTGACAAAGCGTCAATCCGTAAGCATTTTAAACATGCGGTCCCGTTACTGGGATGTTTGCTGACGTCAGAAGTTAGCAAACTTGTATTTCAAAAGGGAAGAAATGATCCCCTTGAGGTTATTGTTTTCACTTCACGCTGAGTTTACACATCATAAGCGATTGAAGGAATATTCTGTTTTGATCGTGGGCATAGCCAAATTTAATCAACTCTTGACTATTTACTGTGCTTGCGTCTAGATCGCCTCCACCTAAAGTCAAATAGGATGGAAAGATGGCCTAGACCATTGATATACTCCTTTCTGACCAGCTGTCTTCGTAACTTAAACACATAGGAGGAAAGAATAGCTTGGCTGCCAGCATTATTCGAGTGAAAGAAAATGCTAGTATCTTATCGAATTGTTGGTTAAATTCGGATGGTAATAATAAATGGATTGCATGATTCAAGATTTTGAGGCAGTGGAAGAGGTCTCTTGCGCAGGTGTTTGCGACTGGAGCGTTTTTTGCAGTGGAAGAGGATTGCAGCATCTACAACCATGGTAATTCGTTGGTCGCGTAGGGGTGAGTTTGTGGCGTTTAATAACTAAAGAGCGAGGGTGGTGACATTATTCGTGAGCACCCATCTGATTGCTTGAAAGTGAAGTAGTCAGTGTTTTGGCTTGCTACTTGCTATTTGGCAGTAAAAAGTGCGTTATCGGGCTGATATAATGGATGTACCAATATGATCTTGGCTGGTCACCATTCCTGAGGTTAAATGCAAGGAGAAAAGTGTGCTCTTGAAAATTGCTATTTGGTTGGGTTTTAAATATTTTGTAGAATGTCAGTGTTGGGCTCGCAGCTGCTATGGCGCATGAGGTTGCGATTGCAGTTTAATTGGAGGAAGATGTGTAGGTTGAATACATTAGACACACCTAATCCTTCCCACTAGCTATAGGGAGCAAAATTAACCCCAGCCGCATTCGCCACCGCTGCTCACTCCACTATAAAATGTTGGCGTGGATGCTTAACTATCCTAACTAGGTGTTTTATGTGGGAAAAGTAGACGACGCATCATCGAAGATTCTTAAATCTTTTCACCATGTACGATTGGTCAGTAGGAACTCATTCGCGTGATTGTACATATGCATTAAATGCTACGAATTCCAAGGATACTTCTGCAATCAAGTGCGTCTTTTTCCCGACAAGCTCAAGCAGCTAAATATTTGGCACAATTTGAGCTGAAGTGTATTAGGCGCATCTGTTCCTCCACACACATTTAAAAGGTCAAGATGAATCGTGTCTGCATTGTCTTATACTGCTGCCCTACTGTAACGTTCGGATGCGGCTGTTTGAACGCTGCATGCAAAAGTTTCCTGCATAGAGGGTACATGAAAAGCTTCGCCAATTTCGGTAGTTCCTCTACTATAATGTTCTACTGTCATTCCTTGTTGACTAAATAAGACCTTGTAGTAGGGCAGAGTGAGCTAGTGCAAGCCGGTTAAGCGGCACGGGTTACCTTAGCTTAGTCCAGCATAACGGAATGCTTGCGACGTAGTGTGGATGAGGCGAAACAAAGAGAAAGGAGGGTATGGATTCATTAATCGTCTAGAATGTCACTGACATGGAGCACAGCTTTTATTCATTGCCAAACCAACCAGCTAACTACCTCATGCTCAGTAAATCAGGTCATGCTATATCTGTTTATAGCCGTGAACGCACGAAATGGCTTTAAGGATTAGCCTTGTTATAAACATTGAGGCAATCTTCTTTTAGAAAAATTAGTTATCCTTAGTAATCGTTTCCTTTCAAGTGCATCGTCACCCCCAAAATATGCTTTGTCGCATGCCATTCTTCACGCTTAAATTGCAGACTCTGAGAATGCTCTGAGCCTAACCCTAACAATCAACATGCCATTGTGCGATTCCGCCCCACCATTCCTCCTCCCATTAACGCAACCGCTGTCCCCCACCTTAGCACTTTTTCATCTATACCATTCCCACGCCTTTAATTTCACGTTAGGTGGCATAACATCATTCTTTTGTGCCGTCTTTCACCCAAATCAAGCCACTTATTAATTTAAGTGGAAATAGCACTGAGTTAACCACGAGTTGCCCATTTAAATTTTCTGCTTCTTATCACGCTATTTCATCGTACGACAATGATAGACTATATTCACTCAAAAATAACTCAACTTAGCGGGATGGCAGCGCACCAAGACCTTGATCCCATGTAAAAGCCCGTCGTTGAAGCCCGTAACAGACTTTAGTTAGATTCACTCCAGTGCATAGTTTTTACCAGAAGGGAGCTCCTGGATGTTCCTTTAGTTCTTCTTACACATCAAAGACACCCTTCGACTACAACACTTGTCGCCCCGCTCCTACTTCGCCAGATGAGGATTCCGTGACAAAAATATCGTTTCTGCCCTCATTAACCGCATGAGTAGTTTCTACAAGTTATTTCAATGCAGAGTTTAGCTTTATGCACTAAAGTGACTTGTTATTTTCAATATACAAGCGTAGTTTGCGCCTGCACAAAGTTCTTTGTCAATACTGTAGTTTGCTTGCATTAGGAATACATTGATTGCATAGACAATGCACACGCATCCGACTTGGATGTTCACGACGGTTTCTACCACTTCCCATTCACAACGAGTGCGATGTCGGATGCATGACAACTTGCAGTAGTTCTGTGGCCATTAATTAGACAGATTATGCAGTCGTGGCAGTCATACTCAGCTACATTTTATATATGACTGATTTCGTTATGCATGCGCAACTGATAGTTGATCAACAGAAAGCTTGCAGTAAATTTTTTGTATTGCACACACCCTTTAACGCACAGGATATCAATGTGTAGGTTTGCGGCCTTGGTTCTGATCCTGAAAAAGCAAGGGAAACGAATCGGTGTCAGGAGTTTACTTGCTTCTTATGATATCAAATAGTTTCACGAGCATTTTGAAGAGAACTTCATTAAGGCTGTGGTAAAAAGCAGCCGGTTGTAACGCTTATTTAAGTCTAGTTCTTATCTTGATGTGCCAACTTATTATGGTAAAAATGAGCCATGTTGATGCGGTATACCTTCACCTCCGGATTGCTAGACCCACTTCATCGCTTTTTCTAGTCTACATTCCACTTACTTCAGGTCATCGACCTACTTTGCGACCCATTTGTGTAATCCTATGCAGCGAGACCGCTTCGCATCTTATGGCTTTGCACTGTCCTTCATTGCGTGGAGTGGGATGAATTTTACCGCAGCAACAATGCCCTTGTAGTTTGCATATCGCATCATTGCGTATCTCAACTGCGCTTCTTTTACTGCTCTACCACCTGCTGTCCATCCAAAGCGAGAGCACCTAAATGCCAGTAAAATGCAATAAAAAGGCGAATTGGATATTGTTCAAGATGATTGGTGACAAAGGAGGGAATGGACAAGATTTATCATGTTCAGATAGGTTCTTCGTGTCCAAATAATTAAATAATGGACGGAGAAGATCATAAACACATTAAAAATTCGTCCTTAGCATCTGCAGTTGCCAATTGTCCAAAGCTTGTAGTATCTTTTTTAACCGTGACACGTGCTTTAGGGTATTTAGGTTCCTGACCCCACGTTGGGTACGAAAACATCTGTTGGCACCCTCCACGTGCAATAAGTATTTCAAAAATTGAAGTGCCAGCTAAAGGATGTCACTGGCGCAATAGTTGCAGTACTTTTGACTTCAGTTATACGATGGATCTAGACGAGTGAATTGACTTGACCATGTAATGCAGGACATCTTTAATTGCAAGATAACTCTATAGGTTATCCAGCTGTTATGGCAAGTTAGCGCTTGACTCTCTCATCTACTTCACGACAAGTTGGCTGTTGCGAGATCAGTTATCATTGTAATGCCATCTTAAAACCTTTATATGGCTGTGCATTTTATTAATGTCCAGGTCGAAATAGCATATTCCTTGTGAATTTTAGAAGCGGTAATTAAAAAGGCGTTGTAACAGGTTGACATGCAAGAGGAGATATGTGATTCCCACCAACAGCAGCCCAACAAAGGTGTAAATCATTATTTTTGTGCTAAATACTGGGTCAAACCGCATTTTCTTCACTAAGGCATTTTTTCCTCCTGAATGACCAATGCACGTACTTCAAATTTGATAGGGCTATTACTTTTCTAACGGTTTATCTTTTTATGGAGGCATGGTCCAGTCTATGAGTGTTTACAATTTATTCAGGGGCTTTTGCTGCAAAACAATTTGTCATCCATCTAACACATCATGTGAGAGAACCAAAAGGTATCGAGGAAAACGATGCTGCTATTACTTGCAGCTTTACTCCTCCCATGACTTCCTCACGCCATTGGGTAAATCTGCATTAACTTTTAAGTCAATTTCTTCTGTTTATGGAGTTAGCTGAAATATAACACGTTGAGGGGTATAGCAGATTCGTGCGCAATGGCAACCCTACACTTTGTTTGGTCCCATCTGTTCACGATATTGCCTTTGGTAAAGTAAAGCATTACATATTCCAAGCTATGCATGCTGTTTGGGGCAGGTTTGGCTCACCAACTTTGTCGCTTTCCATGTGCTACAAGGAATCGACAAGATGTAACGCATGAGCATAGCTATTTTCGAGAGATGGGCCCGCCAGAACACATTTCCTTAGCTACTCTTTTCCAAAGCTTTGGTATCGGTGCTGCTCAAAAGAGACATTGCAGTGGGAGGAAGCGCTATTGTGACTGCCCTTGCTGCAACTATTGATACGGTGTCAAAGGGAGATCTGCAACTTGTCTACGAATGGGTCCGTCCTATCAACAGTACTAAACTCCTGTGCATTAATTGCACGAACTGGTGCGATGCGAGTTGAGAGATTGACTTTGCCTTTCTAACGCGACATGACTTAACATACTAATTGGTAGGTTGTTCACACTTTGACAAGTAGCATTACATACTCGATAAAACGAATTCGGGTAGAATCTTAGCAGCCGAAGGATGGAGAAATATAAATTAGTGTACTTTTGACTGCGCGACTCTTTAAAATCAAAAGTGCCTTAAGCTTTAGCTGTGGTGAACTATGGATTAGCAAAACTCTTTCTGTACTCTCCAGCAGCTTGTAGGAAGGATCGCATGTATGTTTATTTATGTAAGGAAAAATGAAGCGTTGAAATTGCGAGCACTAATTGAGGAGTAAATTGATTTCACTGCAACTTATTTCCTTTGGGCTCAAGCAATTTTGCCTACGAATCTTATTTTAGGATTTTAACAGGCTTAATTGAGATCTATAACACAAGAAGTGCCATGTGCAGCTAGATCTTTGAACACACGCATTGCCTAAACTTGAGTAGCATATCATTCTAGTTGATTGACCGCCACAATAGTTGATGGATAAAAAAAAGAAAAGTGCTTCCACTCCACTGAGAGTACCTCGGGGCGTTGGGCCCACGTTGGAATCACGTGCATGCGGGCATGGTATGAGCCTGATGCAGCATTATACTAGTCAGCAGTTGCAACATTGTACTATTTAAATGACTGATGAATGCGCAAATCTTAGGAGCTGATCTTCCTGCAATAGTAAGAACATGACCTTCCTTTACTACTACCTTGTGTTCCTTTTCGTCGTCGGCTTTGTCCTTACAATTTTCAGTCTGCTAGCACATTCGTAAATCGTTCTTTTTCAAGTCCAAGAACTAAGCGCAGTTTGAACAGCTAAGACGTCGTGAGGAATACTTGAGCACGCCTGACTGAAATTCGTTTGCACTCCACTTCCCCTTCTGCATATTTCAACGCCAACACATCAGCCGTTACTTGGAATGTGTATTTTCGCTCAATCCCCAGTTCTCGACTAAATCGGAGCATATTTGTTTCGCCCACACTAACAACTCACGCTTCATCAATCAGATGAAATCACGAGCGCCAGAACTAATTTCCATAAACACCTTAAATTTTGGACTCTCTCTTGGAATTATAAGTGTCATGAGTTAAAGGTAGTAAGCGTTTAAAATACAACAACAGTGGAATCAAAGTACGTAAAACTTAGCACAACTTTATTGCGCTTCTGTTGGTTGCTATTAGAGATAACGCAGAGGCGTTAAGCCGAATGAGGCCCTTTAACCGATTTCAATAGGCAAACAGTCCGACCTAATAACGGCAAGAGAGTCACACATTCGAAGCCTATTTAAGCTGTTATAGCTAGCGGTGTTTAACATTGGTAGTACTTAGTAGACACCTAAGAGGAAAACTGGCTTGCAAAGTGTTGGTAAAGAGTAAGCAAAAAAATGAATATGCAAATTCGGGGTGCGAATAATTTTAGAATTCAATAATTTTGTTTGAAGTGGGCAACAGACGGATGGAGACAAAAGGGTTTGCATGGGCGATGGCAAAGCATAACAAAAACGCTATTGTTGCATGGGTGAATTTAAGTGACTTGCACTCACATACCTCTAGTAATTTGGCAGATTCGAGGACATATGGCTCAACTCAATGCAGTCTTTATCTGTCCGATTGCAATCGCTTAACTATCGAACCAGTTAAATGAATTGACTCTTCCACAGAAGTTGCATAGTTGGATGTGACACTGATAACCACTGCCAAGTTCATAATGTCAAGCGCTGTTCATTTGTGCCAAGTTCGCTCTGATTGTGTTCATCACGCCTACTTGGAAGCCCAATACAACCGCTACGGCAATTGCAATAGGTCATGAAGAACATGGTTTAAATTATTTTAAATGCAAATTTTGTCGACAACCAGCATTAGCAGCATTTGTTACGGATTCAAATTAAAAGAGAAGCAGAAGAGAATTTAAACACCACCGACTAGCTCATCCACCACCATGGCATTCAAAGACATCCTCACTAGCGCTGGTGTAAGCACAAACTCAGTCGTCTACCACCACTGCTGCGACCATCCCCATGATTGCGCGCTTCTGCACTGGCCGCCCTCCACACTTCTCCTTACATTGTGGGCTCTTCACAGCCTCAGCTCACGGTGCCCACTTCCACGAACAAGAACATGACCAACTCCCACAGTCTATTTCTTTGGCTGTCTCTTTGCTTCGTATGAAATGATTTGTGTGCTGGAGTGTGCTTGCTTATATACTTTCCTCGTTGGTTTCAATTGTTGCACGTGACGTTGGTGCTCATTGTACCCCTACTGCTATGTTCGTGCTTCCCGCTCCTCACCATCACTCTTGTGAGTCGGACATTAAGATATATCTACAGCGGTTGATTGCCTACATGCTAGCAACTCAAGGAAATAAAATTATTTTTGGCAGTGCACATTTTAGAAGGAAGACCAGTGTTAGCTGTGGTGAATTGTAAAAAGATTGTCCATCTTATCTCAAGTGGAGCGAGCTGAAGTAGCCTAGCTAAACAAATCACTTACAATAGTCCCTTGACTTGTCATGAATGCAACTTAAGTGCCAATCACTCTCCTTAGTATTATGCACTCTAAGCAATAGCCAACGAGTTCAGCCAAAGGATGGGGTTCAGAATGGACCTAGGGACATCCTGAACTGCTCTCACAGCCCTTCTTCCGCCTGTGAGTTGACTAATCAAAGGAGATAATTGCATCCAATTTATTAGTGGGAACTAAAGAAACAGCTCTCTGCAGCGGCATTGACCACATCGGCGTAAATGATAGTCTTGGATAGTCTGTTATGGGCATATTGAATTAGAAACCAAAAGATGAAAAGCAAAGATCGCAAAGCAATTCACTGTGGGGACTTTAAACCGCGTTGGTAATACATTCAGCGATGTCACATGTCAAAGACACATTTTGTGACAATGCCACCAAAAAGCATTGACAAAAATTAAGTATTTGTGAAGTAGAGAGGAAAGGAAGTTTACTACAGATATTTTCCGATCTCCGAAAACCAAGGTGTTGTGGTTTGGCTGAAAATCATCATTTGCGTGACTGTCTTTCCTCACGTTCCAAAGATCGTTCCCACTCTTCGTTCTATTTTTCATTTGTGGAGATCCAAATGGACGGATTGTAAGAGTTATGGGCTACTGATATTGTCCACAGCCCACGTATGATGATTGTGATCACACAGACCTTAGCTCCCACTCTAGACTCGTGATGTAAAGCACCTTGCTGAAGTCATTGTCAGCCATTCAACGTCAAATCTGAAATAAAATCGGTCTGCGTTTAATTGTGTAAACAAATAGTGACCATATCTTGCCTTGATTAACATAATCTTTCTATGAATTACATATTCCCTTCGCGAATCATAGGCGTGGCTGATTGTGTTCGACTCGCACAAACACAAACTAACTCAAACTAAGCGTTTGCAAATTCAGTGGTATCAACGGAGTAAGTGAATTGCTATCTTTGCTCCAAGTGTCAAAGTACTGCCAGTTAATGACTGGGCGGAAAAAACCATTGTCCACTTTGTCGTACGGTAAAGTAGAGGACCGGTCACGGAGGAAGAGACGTTGACAAACGGTAAATTATGGAAGAGTGAGGCAGAGTATCATACGTTGCCGTCAACTATGCATACAGGTAATAATGCTTGCAGAATCTCAAGTTTGATGCAACCTGATCGTCTGTCACTGAAGTGATCAGCAGAAAAGAACTGCCAGAAAGTAGCAAAACGTGCCAGTGGATTACAAGCTAAGGAACAGCAAAAAGTGAGCATAAACACAGCGAATCTGCAAGACCTTTAACCTCTAAACCGCGAAAGTGCGGTGTCTCCCAAACAAAAATTTCAAAGCGCAAATGCATAGGAAATTCGCCCACTACTCAGAAGGGCTGCGACGTGTAACTCATAATCCGGCAAGACCTGCGTGTTATACATTGTCAAATCTGTACATTCATTTCTGATTGTCTTCATCACGTCTACCCGGAAGCCCAATACGACAGCTACAGCAAACACAACAGCTCATGAAGAACACTGTTCAAATCAGATGGGATGGAAGTTTTATTGAAAATCAACGCCAACAGCATTCGTTACTGGTTCAATGCAAAATGGTAACAGAGGAGAATGTGTACACCGTCGACCAGCTCATCCACCACCATGGCACAAACCCCATAGTCTACTACCATTGCTGCGACCATCCCCACGGTTGCGCGCATTGCGGCGTCACTAGAGGCGACCACGCATGCGGCGTTCCCCACTGCGCCTTCTGCACCGGCCACCATCCACACTTCTCCTCACATTGTGGGGTCTTCACAGCCCCAGCCCACGGTGTCCACTTCCACGGATACGAACACGCCCAACTCCCACACTCCATTTCTTCGGCTGCCTCTTTGCTTCGTTTGATATGACTTGTGTGCTGGAGGCTGTTTGCTTATATACTCCCCTCGTTGGTTCCAATCGTTGGACGTGACGTTTGTGCTAACTGCACTTCTACTTTTGAGTTCGTGCTTCCCAACCCTCACTATCACTCTCGTGAATGGGACTTTAAGATATACCTAGAGCGGTTGATCACTCACGTGCTCGTAACTCAAGGAGATAGAATTGTCTTTGACAGTGCACTTGTCGGCAACAAGATCAGTGTTAGCGGTAGCATTTTGTATAAACTGTCCATCTTATCTCGATGCGAAGCGAGCTATAATAGCTTTGCTGAACAAACTGCTTACAATGCCCCATTACTCTGAAATGACTACAACTTAGGTGTCAAACACCCTCCTTACTGACATACCTTTTAATCAATGTCCAACGAATTCATTTAGGATCCGTCATGATTTTGCATTGTTTGACCGCTGCGCATATCATCCTCCGCAGTATATCCTAATATCCTCGCCAACCGTATTTCTTTCCTCTCGAACCTCGAGTAGATGCTTATCATAACGCCAAAAGGCTGTTTACATCACTTAGATGTTTGTCATTGCATTGTCCTCCCTAAACCATTGATGTGCATTTTTGATGCCTCAAATTCGTTCTCTAATGGATTCACAAATGCTAAGAATCACCATTTGGTTTGCATTTCAACGTTTACCACACCTCTTGCATCTCTACATTAACAGTATTACATAATTTGTCAATCTACTCTGTGATGGTATCACATGTCGTGGCATGTTAAGTAGCTCCAGACCTATTCAAAATTCAGCAACGTTCTGGTGCTTAATTGATAAGCCTGATATATTGGCAGTGAAGAATAGACTTTCTACTCCGTATAACTTATTTGTCTTTTAGTTTAAATTAATGTGACTTTGCTGAACACATGAGGAAGCTAAAGCTAAAATAAACTCTATGTTTTCATTATTTTCATTGCTGATCGTTGTAACGCCTCCATTGAACATTACACCACTTGCTTGCTTCTATGATGTGCAGTCCTTCACTGAACAATTCCGCCTATTTTGCTGCTGTGAAAGTTTTTTTGAAAATAACTTTTGTTGCATGAGCAAGCAGAGTTGAATAACCACTTTGATCATGATTTGCTTGCAGACCGATACGCGGATATATCTATCATGGTAGGACCATGGTTATTCAGATAGGCATCTGTGCTGAGCGTCAAGGTCTTCCGATTTTCCTTAAAGGAGGCATTGTAAATGACCCATTCACACAATAAAAAGCTTGACCTACCCTGATTACCTCAGTTTATGCACTGATGAGGACAATGCAAAGTAGTTTAGTGCAAAAGGACAGCAGTACCTCGTGGTAGAGTATGAAATTTGTCTAAAAGGAATCAGCATAGGCTAGTTGCTTATGCTCAGAGGTTATTATACTGTTGCCAACAAATCGATTTATGAAGTGAACAGTAATACGACTTTGGGCAGTTATCAAACTGCGCATACATTAGTCGAAATTCCTAAGGTTCGCCTAACAGTAATAAATGAGACCGTGCTGTTGTTAGCTTTGATAATATAAGACAAAAATGGAAATGAATGCATAAAATTAAGTGAATGCACTCCGGTTCCAAAAACAAGCATTTGATGCGGAAAGTTGGCTAGGTGATGTGAAGTCATTGCGCACGTGTATGATAAGTCATTCCATGTCCACTCATTTATGTGCACATACACATCGAAGTTTTACGTTCAGAGAAATCATGGTCTTGGTATTAATCTAAAATATCTTACTCATGTGCATTGCATGCGAACTGAAACAGCCTCTTAAGTTTTAAGAAAATCGTGAATGCAAGTTGTTGTCATGGAAAAAGTTATCAATGATAGCAGTTACAATCACTGCCATCTGCTATGCTCATCACACCACCATATCCATGGTTTGTGTGCATACATGCACGCGCAGGGAGGTTTGTTCCAGTTGGCGCAACACGAGCACAAAAGAAGAACACGAATGTGTGCACAACTGATGGGTATGTACAGGTCACTTATGACCTAAAGACGTACCATCCTCATGCCTGCGTGGTCTCGTTCGCAGCGCGCATATACTAATTTCTACACCGCCAATGCCACAGTGCATCTAGACTGCAGATTCGGTACAGCCTTTAATGCTTTTCTAATTGTGCTCCGTAAAAAATTAATAGGCGGGGGCTAAACTATTCGCACTGCTACTAAACGTGCTTCGCACAACATAGCCGCATCGAGTAAGCTAAAGTCTTTATAGCAATCGCTTCTCAGGTTGGCCAATGGTAAATAGAATATTAGCTTAAAAATAAACAGTTTCTGACCAAAACCTTTTTAGATTATATTAATGGCGTGACCTCCTAGAAATGTAGATGCCTGCAGCAGAGGGCATTATATTCCATACCCCAAGATCTGTTCTTATTTCTTACTTGCCATCATATCAGCAAAATCTTTACAGAATTGATGGAGACTATTAGTGCCTACCAAGAAGTTGATTGCTGTAAGGGAATAATCATGACAGGTTGGTTAATTCAGGCTGCCCACACCATAGTGATAATTGACTAAAATTGAAATTCATTGCAGCATATGAAAGCCACTTCACGGTACAAGAGACGATGTATATGCAGGTGCTTCAGAGTCCAATCCAAACAAATAAATACACATGTATTCTTTCATCCGCGAATTCACCTGCATGCGACCTTCAGCGCTGCTAAATTTTATCCGCGTATTCATGTCAAGCGGTTCTTCTCTGGCCTTTTGCCATCTCTGCAGATATTGCCAGTGATCTTCTACACAAATGGACCGTTAAAGCAATTCGGTGATACGTCGAAGTTGATGTCTTTTGACACCAGTTAAATCACACCGCAAACCATGCCAACGTAATGGGCGTACCCTTGAAATGTGATGGGAATAGTTAAGCTAACTAGACATTAAAATGGACTACGGAATCATGCGCTACTGTCAAAATAATTTAAATGATTAAAAATTTAGTATTTTACTCATTGGCTATAACTTTGGGCGTATGCCAGTAAGGAGGGTGTTTGGCACTTAAGTTGCAGTCATTGCAGATTAAGGAGGTGTTTTAAGCAGTTTATTCAGCAAAGCCATTATAGCTCGCTCCGCAATGGAATAAGGCGGACAATTTATGCAAAATACAGCCGCTAACACTGATCTTGTTGCCGATATGTGCGCTGTCAAAAACAATTCTATCTCCTTGAGTTGCGAGCACGTAGGTAATCAACCGCTCTAGGTATATCTTAAAGTCCCATTCACGAGAGTGGTAGTGGAGAGTGGGATACACACACACACAAGAGCAGAAGTACATTTAGCACAAACGTCACGTGCAACAATTGAACCAACGAAGAGAGTATATAAGTAAACGCCGTGCTGCACAAAAGTCATATCAAACGAAGCAAAGAGGCAGCCGAAGAAATGGAGTGTGGGAGTTGGGCGTGTTCGTATCCGTGGAAGTGGACACCGTGGGCTGGGGCTGTGAAGACCCCACAATGTGAGGAGAAGTGTGGATGGTGGCCAGTGCAGAAGGCGCAGTGGGGAACGCCGCATGCGTGGTCGCCTCTAGTGACGCCGCAATGCGCGCAACCGTGGGGATGGTCGCAGCAGTGGTGGTAGACGACTGAGTTTGTGCTTACACCGGCGCTAGTGGGAGTACCTCTGAATGCCATGTTGGTGGATGAGCCAGTCGACGGTGTGCACATTCTCCTTTGCTACCTCTTTGCGTTGAGCCAGTAACGAATGCTGCTGGCGTTGATTTTCAATAAAATTTTCATCCCAACTGATTTTAGCAGTGTTCTTCATGTGTGATTGTGTTTGCTGTAGCGGATGTATTGGACTTTCGGGTAGACGTGATGAGGACGATCAGTGATGAATGCACAGATTTGACAATGAATAACACGCAGGTCTTGACGAATTATGCGTTACACATCGCAGCCCTTCTGAGGAATGATTGTGGGCATTCTTCTAACTTCAACCGCTAGCTAATGTCCAAATATCTTGGTCATTTTGGGCATAATTTCGCTCCCCACTTTATTCCTTAACTGATCGTTTCATCTACGCTTAATGGTTGCAATGTAGAATATTTGGTTCATTGTTATTCCATCATTTTATTTTGTTTATAGAGAAATTTTTGGCAAAGACTAACAAAAGTGAATTTGCTAAAAGGTCTTCTTACCCCTTCCTTATTATGTCTTGCCTTGTAGTATCTTGCACAAAATATGAACCTCGATTCGGATTGACTGAACATCTCTGTCTAGGTTGGTTCGTCCTGAGCATTTAGTTTCATTGCCTTAAAACCCGATTTCCCAGCTATCTGCTTTATTGTCCCTTTAGATTCGTCGTCACAATCGGCGCAGGTCCAAATTCTCTATCTACTAATCTCGGTTACTCCGATTGCTCCTGGTCCTACTAATGACAGCCGACACAACACAGGAACGGCCTACAATTGTCGTCTCATCTGCTGCCCCTGCCCATTTTGGGAATTTTTCGTTCATTTCCTCACCCGTCCAAAATAAGGACAACCTATTATTGTTCCTTTACTGAGTAAAAGTTTAGCTCAAATGTATGTCTAATTGGCTAAGTTTTGTGTGAAACTTTTCTTCTAATTTTTTGATGTCGCCTCTAATTATGTGCGCCCAATGTTAATTGTTTGCTGCAATGAGCACATTGGAAGGCAGGCTAAACCCGATTTTGCGCTCATCGCCTTCCCGCGCGATGTCAGCGGGGTCCTTCAATCCCTTCTTCACACAAGCAGCATCAGTTTCCCATTATGCAGGCGTATCTGTCATCTCGACTACACCTAACCTTTGCATTCTCTCGTGCTCGTCATCCTCGGGATGCACGATCTGCTGGCGATGAGCTTTGCCGAAGTTATGTTGAAATCTTCTAACATGACAAGAATTTTGCTCCTTAGATAGCGCTGTCATATAGCTGCTGTGAATGCATCCGATACTTGTGAAAGGAGAATACTGTGGAACCTGGAGTCCTTAAATCCCCACATAAAATTCTAAAGGTCCGCAAAGTAGCACCGCACGTTTTTTCGTTTTATAATTCGCATAATGCTACTTTTCTTTCTGTAGCGTAGACCAACTTGTGAACAGGCTAAATGTTATGAAAAGGAGCGCTAAATCAAGGTTCGCTCCCTCTGACAAGACATTGATTGGAGGCGGAGGTGTTCTAGACGCCAAAAGTCTGAAATTGGAAGAGCAGCAACGTAGGCAACGAAATCTTTTTCAGTAATGTCTTGAAGCAGTTGCAAGAGCTCTCGACACTTGCTATTAGTGGGTCAGTAGAAATCCACTACTGTCAGCCTGCAGGTTCGTAAGTGTCAGCAGACAGCAGACCACAGAAACAAACAGCTGACCACTGGCGCACATGCTACGATGGACAAGGATGATTGGAAGAGGAGGAGCACGATGCAATATTGCATTTACCGCAGCCAACAGCCCATCTCGCAAAAAGCTTGCCAGAATTGCGACACCAACTCACACGCCGTTGCCGACAGGCATTACGTGCAACACCAGTGTGTTGACAGTGGTCGTAAACCGAGAAGGCTAAAATCAACTGTTGCAGGGAGTCACCAAGACCATCGCTGAACAAAGTACCGAATATTGGTTTCCAACGCCCGTAAGTACGCCAAAGTCATTAAGAGGTGCATGTGAGGAGTGGCTTTAAAGCAGTGCCATATGCCACTTAACAGTTGTCAATGCAAACGTATAGCAAAACTCAAATTCCTTACGCACTTTTAATGCATGGATGTAAGAACGCGAAAATAAGGCAGTAGTTTTAAAATTACTGTTCACACAAATAAACGAAACTTTCAAGTGGATGACAGTGAGCATCCACTGCTTTACCATTCCTCAGCTCTGAGCTAATGTCTGTGGAAGTAAGCATTGATAACTGAGTGAGGAACCGTTTTGTGTGGGAGGCATACATGAATTTTTGCGATGATTACGGATGTCCAGGACCTCCTCGGCTCTTTGGCGTGGTCTTAATAGTTAACTCAACTTCACATTCTCATTCATGTCATCCACCTGTCCTTTTGGAGGGCTCTTACCTTTTAGCAGTAAATATTAACTCTCTTTTAACGCGAAACAATGACGTTCATGCAAAATTTGTAATTTATTTTGATTTCGCCTCGTTCAAAGATCTGGAGGTAAACATTAAAGTTTGGGTAGCAGTTATACAGATCGTGGCATTGCCTCTCGATCCGAACTGCACATTATCCATGTCTTCACCGAACTTTTAACTTAGAACGATTTTGTGGTCCTTCGATAACTTTATTTTGACGACGTGAAGTGTGCTCACGTTATAAATCTCTCAAATGACGAGTCCAATTTCATGGAACAGCTTTTGTGGACAACGTGAATGAGCTGTCATCCAATGGGATTCTCATCGTCCCTGTTGCTAGCAACGATGGACTTGTTTTGGCAGATTCACCAATCCCGTTTACTGAGTGAATGCACTTCACGTGGGTGGTGTGGATGCTAATGACAACAAAACAATGCTCGCTTCTCGTAGTATCATTGCAATCCTCACTTGATTTGCTTATTACACTTCGATAGTAGATAACGTGGGCAGTCCAGAGAGGAAGAATTACTTTTATTTGATTAGCTATTAGCAATTAAATTCGTGCTCAGGCTGCTAGATATAATATTCACAAACCCTCAATTATGAATCTTTTTTAATCATGGATCTATGGTAGATGCTCAAAGCGATCGGACTGTTGTAACGTGGGCTGCCTCCAGGCAACGCTACAAAAACTTCCGATAGTGGAATGCGTTAACTCCAAGAGAACGGAAGGGCACCGCAAAAGCCGATTAATCTGTACGATTAATTCTAGGGCTGGCTTGACGACAATGATTCCTTCATTGGAGTCACCTATACTTCGGGTCATTTAACGCTATTGGTTAGTTCAAGCGATTAAATAAACGTGTAAAAATTATGTTTTGTCAGAATTATTGATAAAAAATAGTTTCCCTCAAACCCTTATGCAGTGAATACCGGAACAGTGGATTCATCAGAACTGTTGGTCTATTGAACTCTTAAATAGTCTGACCAGTGTTTATAATCTTGTGGAGGCTGAGGCGGAAGGATGACTTCATTTTCCACAAATTTTAATCAACGTCTTCGTAATGAGGCGGGACATTAACAGCAGAGTTGCATTTGGAAATGTGTGATCCTCATGATGTCTTCCCGAAAGATCTTGGGTGCTATATACTCAAGGGAGATGAAGACAAGGCGTTGGGCGTGATCCGTGGACCGAACTTCGGACAATTTCGGTGTCATTGGTTGCAGTTCGTCGCGATGGCATGATGAAATTTGCAGAAATTTATCAAATGCACACGTAGCAGGTCATAACCACGCATTGGGAATCAGAGACATGCGTTAGTGCAGACGTATACTTTTGACTTCATCCACCGGTTGGATTCCCAGATCATTCAACACGGGTTGAACCTGGTGGATGTGATTCGAGCTTGCTTGCCTTCCGATCCGCTTTTTTCACTGTACTAAGACGGTATCTAGCAAAGCATGTTGTGTGGTGTCTGGAGTGGGTGTGGCGGGACAAAGCACCACCAAATCGAAGGTAAATGCCTCAGACTGAGGGTGATCTTCTTTTCCTTACAAGACCGACTAATCTCGTGCTGCCATTAGTCAAGATGTCCTAAGGTTAACTTGTCAATTGAGTGTTCAGTTTATGCCGATCGCCCTGCATTAAATTTCTACGTTAATTGATGCAACCCCTCACCTGGAAAATAGGCCAATCACGTTTTCGAGGTTGTTCCCAATGCCAACTAACTGATGTTTTTATTATGGCAGCAAGACGATGTGGCTGAACGTCACAGTAAAGGCGATTCAATGGAAGTTGTATCGGGTAGCATTCTTAATTCAGCGCATGTGGTTTATTGTGCCTTTTGGGAAACGGCAACAGAGAAAATCAACCACAAAATGCAATTTGGCGTCATTACAATCCATAACTTGCACACACCCGGATGTACCACTTTGTGTCTCCCAAAATGTTTTAGATAGGTCATGGACTCGTCAACAGTGGATACATATTTCCATGTCGCTGATGACCAACGTCGATTCCCAAATAACTGACAAATGAAGACATCTCAGCATAAACTCAACTCCAAAATAACACAAATAAACGAAACTTTTAGACTGCAATTTATACACTGGCAAATGTAAATTAAGGTGTTGCTAGCATTTATTGTCAAGAATTTCACTAGTTTTAATTAGTGGAACATCTAAAGAATACCTCTCAACATTGTTTGCACTGCAGTCACTTAAGCCAGCACAATAAACCAACGGCGTTGATGCCGCACCCAAATTTCCCTCTTTTCATTCGAGAACATGGATTTAGTGCCCTTTTTGCGTAATGTTGGTTTATTAAGCATTGACGACGTTGTAATGACAAATTACTAAGAGAGGTTGTTCGAACCACTGATTGTGAAGTGCCAAAGTGAAACTGTGTTTACTTAGGCCGCGCGAACAGCCATGCAGACTTTACCACTTTTCACTACCGCCCGTCCTTTCCGCCTTCTTGGAGTCATGATGTTCGCCTAGCCTGTGGCCTTTAAGTACCCCTCTAGGCTAGTAATGCTAAAAAAGCAACGAGTTTCCATCCCTAGTGGAATAATCATTTACTTCTTCAAGGCACAACTATTTCAAGATACGTAACGCCAACAAAATTTGCATAGATTGCTTCTTTATTACTTTCAAATCGAGTTCTGCTTGCAGAAATCGACACAGCGGAAAAAGTAAAAGCTATTATAAGAAGGTTGGAATATTAGGAGAGGTAACCTTTAACGATATATAGAGGTCGATTGAACCCCGTTTCAGCTGTCAAAGTTGAGAGACAACAGCGGTAGAATCCATTAATGTTAAATCAAAATAGAGCTTCAGGTAAAAAGTGTGTAAAACAAACTGACGATGAAGACACGAGTGGGCTTTGAAGGGAGAAAATGTACACTGAAGATTGTGCATCCTTGAAGGCTCTTCCAAAAATTGGGTCCATTTACAGTGCAGCTGCTGGCTCTTAAAGAGACCTTGGAATCCTGTGTGTTTTTGAAGTCAATGTGCGGCTGTGAAGTGGTCTTCGTGCAGACATTGCGCGTAATGGAATTCAACAATCAATTCAACCGTGATGCTAACGGTCGCTCACAGGAGTCCGCTACCATGCCACTGGATGGACAGTTGTTTTCCTTAGCTCTAATTTATAATGACGACACTTTCGGATGTACAAAAAAGGCAAGGCATCTCACCAGTCGAAGAGTCTTTCTAGAAATGGTGACACAAATCGATCTTCACACCCTACTTCCATGTTGTTCTCCTGAAAGGGGCATGAGTTATTTTATCCAAAACCTCACATTTATAAGTAAATTGGATGGCCACGACTGCTGTGACTGCTGTAGCTCTTCAAGAACGTTTTTACAACCACCTTAGCATCTCTCACACCCCATCAAATATCGGTGATCGCAGCCATGATAAGTGCTGGGGGATATGAGGTAAGTGGACAATTTAGAAACTGGTCAAAGTTCTTAAAACAGGGTTTCGGTAAATTGATTTCCAAAGGAATTGAGAGTGACTGGGTTGGCAACTTCGTTGCGGGCTCGAGACGAGGCTGATTAATGAAAGTGTTGTAATTTGTCTACTGCCCTCTTCTTTAACTAACTAGTTGGGCTAATTAAGAATGGCTTAAGGAGGCAATACGGTTGTCTGTTTGAGAAATAGTGTGATCGTCGAATTGAGTTTATTATCCTTGCAAAGTGGGAGGTAAGAAGTAGAGCCACTACGCTTTCGCTTGCGGATCGGAGAGTGCATGAGCTTGTTCATTTTACTTTAAGCGAAATGCCTACTTTCTCGTCTACACTGGACAGGTTATTTGGGGCACTTGAACTGCTTCAGAGATGCTATTCTAACTGGGAGCCTTGATGTTTGGATCGTCGTCTTGGACCTTCATTCTCTTTAAAAAAGTGGATTAATTGAGTAAGGGTATTTTGTTGGTTCTGTATGCAGCATGGAATAGAGGTTGTGGTATACGCGTTTAAAACACTTATAGGTCTCAGGAATTATTAATACTTCTTGGATTGTGGGGCTCACATCTGCCAAACGCTTCCTACCTACAAGTTCAATTCAACAAGCAAGGATTACCCGACTTCCTCGTCTCTTTTTGCACATTTCATTATTTCCCACTTATACGTGGTCCGTCGTGTACCTTCCTTCACTAGTGCGTTAACTTAATCTCCATATTCGATCATCTGTGCATCTTCGTAGAGACGAATTTTAATGTTATGAACAGTGATTATTTGTAATTCATGCAATTCGCTACCCAGCTAAGTAGCCTGGGTTATCGCCAAATACATTGAGTCGGTTCGGTCCACCCGTTCATTTAGAGGATGTTTTGGCAGGCCATGCCGCATCGTACTGCCCATCTAGGAAAGGATCTGATCCTTCAAAACACGTAAAGCAAGCCCTATAGGAAAGTCTAATGAAATGCCTTTTTTCGTAGCTTTGAAGGCTGGGACCATTGAAACGACGAGGCTTAGGAGGATGGCAACTTTGCAAGCCTTTTAATGAAATGCTGCAACAATATTTGCTCAAATATAGGGAAATTACAGCCATAAGAAGAAGTGAGAGAAGGAATAGCTCTTCGAGAAATCTGTATTCAATATTCCTGGAGGTAGAGCTTGTGTCCAAACACATTCCATACATTCTTGCGCCTCCGGTTTTACCTTATTTCACTAAAGCAAGCAGAGAACTTCAAAAACAAAAGCCAGAAAAGTGAACCGAAGTTGTTCTGATGCCGCCTGCACGAATGCTTTTACAAAGTTTAATCCCATTCTATGACGGCAAGTGTGAGAAATGTGCCCAAAGGGGATAAAGGCTATCATCAATTTGTCTTCTTGATTACCATCTCAGCTTTAATTTGTTTACGGATAGTACAATCACTGCAAGTCTAGGAAATATTAGACTCTCATAGTGGAAGACAATTACCAAGTTTGGGGGTGAAGAAACGTTGACTATAATGAATCGTAAGCGACTTTTTGCATCGGTACAGTTTAAACTAAATTCACTTCCTAAGGATGAATTTGATAGGTACAGACGAGGTAGAGGATGAAAATGAGAACTTGAATGGCTACAGCATGGGGATGTTGAAATGATACTACACGCCAATGTCTTTCCTGTACTGTTGCCACAGAAATGTTTTACCTTGGTAGGAAAAATCTACATGGGCTTTTGTTAAACTATGCAGCTATAACCACTGTTCAGAACAAGTGATCATGCTTTCTGTTTGTTAGAATAAGCTGCCAAATGGTGCACATTTAAGTGGGTCTAGACGGAGCGTAAGTGATTGATTTCTGATGTAGGCAAGTAAAGATCCTATGTGTACTGGGCACTAAAAGTAGTATGTTGCGGGGAAAATGTCTTGTTGACTATTTTGAATAGCTTGTGTACCCAGTCGGGAGTAAATGATGTGTGTGAAAAACTTCACAAAAAACGCTCTTTTAAGATACATAATACAACGTAAAATCTACTACTTAAATTTTTTTTCTTTTGGCCATATTTATGTGTGCCGAGAAATTTTTTACAAGTAATTTACGTGTGTATTTTTACAAGTTCTTAAGATTCACAAGAAAAGCCCTTTTCCAAGCAATCAAGTTTTGTGTGGGACGCTTTTGTTTGCTGACTGCAGCTGCATGTGAAACACTTCCGCACGTGGGTGAGCGAATGGGAGAGAGAAACAGGAGGCGGCATGCGTGTGGAGAGAGTCGAAATCGGATCGACTGTCTGGCAGGCAGCCAAGCCACACCACGCAAGCGTGAGACGCCGACGCTCAGAGTGCCCACAGCTCACATCTTTTCTACACAACTTCCACCATTGACAGCTACTCTCACTGATTTGACCATTGAAATTCTTTGTTTCACCTTTGCGTCCAACCCTTGGGCAAGCCATGCACAACCCCTAACTTCGCTTGTCCAAAGTCAACATTTCGTCTTTCGTACTCGCGCATTTTCATTACCAGGAGATTGACACTGATCTCATTGATGGTTATGTAGTAAACTGGTCTCGTTCCAGATATTACGGTCAAAGTGAGGCAACTTTACGCTTGCACACCGTTTCGCTCTACCGGCTAGCAGCTCTAAAGCGGGTGGATTGAAAAGAGACTCCTGTTACAATGCATCCTTTCGGTAGCTCCAATATGGAGACATGCATCTCTCTGGGGCCTTTTTAGCTAATAGGATGAGTCTGAGAAGGCACTACTTTTACACTTGATTATTATCAACTACGTACTGTAGACAA
This sequence comes from Taenia hydatigena, assembly GCA_036345935.2. Lineage (NCBI taxonomy): Eukaryota > Metazoa > Platyhelminthes > Cestoda > Cyclophyllidea > Taeniidae > Taenia > Taenia hydatigena. Next base: position 4,182,906 of record JADWOT020000003.1, read on the forward strand.
CGTCGCGACGCACTTTGCTGCTGGTGCACGCTTCGTGTTGCCTCAGTTGATAATGGCGATGAAGACGATTCGTACCTTCCTCCTCTCCCCTTCCATTATCCCTGCTATGAGAGAGATATGCGTTAATGGAGCCGAAGTATTTACGACGAGGGTGCCTCAGACCCACGAGATTGACCACGGTTTTTCGCCTCTCGCCTGCAAGGTGTACCTAAAGAACATGGGCAGTACAGGCGATGCCACAAAACTTAGAACTGAAGTAGATTTCGAAAATGGGCGTCATGCTTACATCGCCTGTTGATAGGCTTTACACATTCATTTCTCATCGGCTAATGCCAAACGTCTGTCACGTTGGCTTTAACATTCAATAATAGCATTAGGCAGCCACACTGTAAGACAACGTTTACTTACCGCTGTCATCGATGTACTGCCACAGTCCTACCTGGAGTCATAAGAGTCCCCAATGGTAGGGCAGAGAGCGTAACACCAACGCACAGAGGCAATATGATTGAAGGACGGCTGGAAGGTTCTAGAAACCAGGCCACCGAGCGAAAGTACGTTTATTGAGAAGCAATGGGTCCGCATAATAAAGCGCCAGACTGAACAAAATATCAAATAATTACATAGGATTTTGGTAAAATTTTTGCCCTCAGGGTGTCTGACTTGCATTCATGGTGCCCGTAACTCTAGCGTGTCTCTAACGTTGTTTTTCCCATACGACCGCAAAGCCAATGGCACACTGGAAAGATAAGGAGTCGAAGAGGGGCGGAACAAAGTAGTCAAACAATGGTCCTTGCAGTCATGTGATCAACTCAAGCCCATGAGATGAAAAGTGTTCTCTTATCAAGCATTCCCAAAAACGAAATTTGCAAAGCCATTGTCACGGACATTGAATATCGCGAGGGAGAATTGAAAGCCGAGGCACGCTCTAGATGCACAGCTAACCACACAGCACCATCGCTAAAGCAGCTGCTGTTCACATCTGCATTCCTCCTCCATTCTGTGCAATGAATTGTTATTTTGGATTCAAAGTCTAGGATGAAGGGAATAAAGTTAAATGCGAGTCAATGCAAGTTTGGTGAACGAGTATAAAAGTTGGAATCGGTAGGTACTTGAGTATGTGAAAAAGTAGGCTGAGGAATTTAGAATCTTAGAATTAATGCAGATAAAATTGCTGGCTGGTGGCCATTCAATAAATGAGAAGATAACCGGTCTCATTGTACGACTGTGTGCTGTTGTCCATTGTGCGGATTCGTCTTAAAAAGCACCACCCACTCGAACCCCGGTATCGTTCATTTGGAGAGGCAAGGCTGTAATACTTATGTTCCTTAAATGTGCTTTGTAGGCGAGAGGCTGAAGAACCATTTTGACTTGATCATTAACGCACGTGGTAGCCCTTCCAAGACTGAGGCTCCTAAGTTGTAAATATTTTGGCCCTGTTACCATATATCTCTCCTACGCTTTAATAAAGGTGGCTAGAAATATCTCAATTCCTCATATTAAAAGCGAAAGAAAGAAGAAAAAGGAGGAGGAAAAGGATAAACCGTCTACACTGGTGGCAGCGTTGGCGGACCTCCTCCCACTTCGAAGAAGACATTAACTTTGGAGACCGGATGAAATCCGTTAGGTTTGACATTCACTTAATATCTGCAGTGACAGAGAATCCCGCTGGTCCACCGCTTTCCTATGCAAGAGCTTTTCTCAGCGGCGATAGATGCAGGAGTCTCCCCTGACTTTGATATTGGCCATTGCTGCGGGACACTGCCTCAATTTGTCATTGATTAGCTAGATTAGTCAATGACTAGGAAACTTTTCCACCGTGACCAGAAGCCAGACGAAGAGGACGAAGAGTATGCTGGGATCCTGCAACTCCTAGCAGAAAGGGCTTTCTGAGTTAGTCCACCAAACAGGGTGTTCACAGCAGGAGTCTAAACATTCTCAGTCAGTTGGTTAGTTGGCCGAAACCTACACGTTTACGTTAAGCTCCATCGCGCTGTGTCCCAAGAGCAGGTGAACCGCATTATTCTTTATCCTGCCTACCCCCAAACAGCCCCCTTTCATTTATACGAGTCTCTGGCAAGCTAGAGGTGTATTTCTTGAAGTTCCCTCCTTGACTTGGACGCAGCCAAGTCATTAGTGAACCCCTAGGCTTTCCCAAACCTGCGCAGCAAGTTTCGTATCGGTCTCTTCTCTACAAAACTACTCTCAGAAGAAGGAAGATGAAGGTGAATGGAGAGACGTCGCTACAATTCACAATGAGGGAACGGTTCAATTCATTATATGCCCAGAATCAGTTTAGGATATGATACTTGGCATTGATTTCCTTCTTAGCACCAAAGCGGCTCTGAATTTTACAGAATGCACCTTTGCAATCCAGCAGTAGGAGGAAACAATCTCAGTCAAATCTCCGCCAAAAAGACGTAGACGAAATTTATAGTGCTCTTTTCGAGGCTGTGGGCGAGCAATTCCATCAACAACTAAGATGAGCTTGGTGTACATTTAATGCATCTCACTGACAGTGAGAGGGAGGAACTGCACTCATTGCTTAGTAAGTATTCAAACATGTTCCCATGACAAGGAGCGAAAACCGTAAACCTTGGCGAAGCCAGGCCCATTTAGAAACCACCTAGACGTATGCTGCCACCTCTCCTGGAAGAAGTGAACCATCCAATAGAATAGATTATCAAGGATGAACCTACAGAGCCACCCGAATCACCGTGAGCCTCCTAAATTGCACTATTAAAGAGAAGTGACGGTAGTCTACGGCTGTGTATCGATTACAGAAAGTTAAATGCCGTAACTAAGAACGACGCTTTCCCCATACCGCATATTAAAGACTCCTTGGATTCCCTGAATGGATTAAAGTGGTCCTTTGTACCAGACTTAAAATCCGGATACTGCCAAGTAGAAGTAGCAGAAACCGATAGAGAGAAGGCGGCATTCATAGTGCTTAACGGGATTTACGAAACATAGGCAATGCCCTTCGGATTGTGTAACGCTTCAGCTACTTTGCGGCGCTTGATACAGACAACACTAATTTGGCTTTTCCCAAAACATTGCGTAACCTACCTCGACGACACCCTTGTTTTCGGTAGAGAAATTCGCGAGCACAACGCAAATCTTAAGCTAGTACTGGATTGTCTGCAGGATGTAGGATTGGCCTTAAAATCCAAAGAAGTGCCATTCTCATGGGCGTGAGGTCACCATCTTGGGGCATACCGTCTCATCAGACGGGATGGCGGTCATGGAAGCTTGAACAAAACAAGTGAGAACTTGGCCAGCACCAACCAATAAGACGGAAGTCCGCAGCTTCCTTTAGGCAAATTTTCTTATTCGTTTAGTTATAAGCTTTGTTAAGACCGTCAGTCTCTTGCACAAGCTAACTGAGAATTAAAAGAAACAGAATTTTAAGTGGGAAAGCAAATATGACGAAGCCTTCAAAGAACTAAAGCCCTGATTCTGGCTTTACTAGACATCGAGACCAACGCGCCACCCTTTGTACAAGACGCCGACGCCAGTGACGTAGCCGTGAGCTGCGTACTTTCACAAAGAGACAAAGAAGGCAGAGAACACGTCATCGCCTATGCCAATGACAGACCCAGCAAAAAATGAGACAGAAGAGTGCAACAGAACGTGAACTATTTGCCGTCTACACAATGGTGCGACACTTCAAGCGCTGTCTAATAGCGAGACAGATCATAGGGGGAACAGACCATTAGGTGCTGACCTGGTTAGACAATGAAGGAGATCGACTATTCGGTTGCACGCTGGTACGAGAAGCTGCAGCAATATGACTTTACAGTGCAGTACAGAAAAGGGAACTAGCATGGCAACGAGGATGCATTATCCTGCAGACCTCTCTCTGCAGAAAGGCATAGCGGTATAGTGAGAACCCTATTTTTAAGCGAGCAAACTAAACACCAGAGGAGAAACACGCAGAATTCTGATTCTGACACGGCTCTGGCATACGAGGGGTATCTGGCATTCCAGTATAAGCCTACTGTGGAAGAGACGAACTCGTCCAGCAGGACAGCCAGGCGGATATGGCAACAGTGGTCCAGACTCTCCCTGGAAGATGAGGCTCTATGGTAACAAGAAAGCGCCACGTTTCCCCAAGAGCCTAGTTGTTCCAGGTTCCTTACTACAAACGGTTCTTCAGAAGTTGCACGAGCAAATAGGTCATGAAGGCGATTAAAAGATGGTGGAGGCCTCGAGCTCACGATACTGGTGGCCTTCTCTCCCCAGGCGTGGTAGACTTCTGTCGAACCTGTATCACTTGCAGCAGTTTCAAGAGGCCCCACTCCATAGTACTTGCACCTATGCAACCCATGTCTCCGGGTCCCTCAGGCGAAAGAGTGGGTATAGACACTCTAGGTCCTCTGCCACTTACCAAGTGGGGAAACCAATACATTCTTGTTATGGTTGACTGCTTCACGAAAGTGGCCAAAGCGGAACCCAGGAAATCGTAAGACGCCGAAATGGTAGCGTCAATCTCCTTCAGTCATTGGATCTGTCAACATGGAATGCCTGAATCAGTCCATAGAGATCAAGTTCCTAATTTCGAAAGCCGACTCTTCAATGAACTATGCAGGACCTTCAGGATCGCAAAGACGTGCACGACGCCTGGGGATCCGCAGGTCAACGAACAGGTAGAAAGAACGAATTCGCACCCTGGTAGGACTTTTAAAGGCTGTTATCAAAGATGCATAGCCTGATGATTGGAATTTAAGCCAGGGATGGGCTTTCCTCGAGCATAGGTCTACAGTTCACGCATCAGCTGGTGTCTCCCCGTTCAAGATGCTCACAGGCCGCGAAGTGAGGGTCTCCTTCGATATCATTTTGCTCAGTAAGAAAGTGGCAACCAGCATTGTTTCATAGTGCGTACTACGTCTAAAAGAGTGGTTAAAAGAAGGCGTTTAATTTTGCCCGGCGACACCCACAAATGTCTTGTAGCAGACATAAGAAATACTTTAGGATTCCCAGTGCTTAAACACCGACAATTACGCCAAAAATAAAAACACAACAAAGTAGTATTTGCAGATCAAATTTGCTAAATATTTAATTTTGGCGATTTTGTTTTACACTGTGGATTAATATTTACTAGAAATCAAGTTCAAGGATGGCAGGCGCGCGTTATATCTTCATGTGTCATCTGTCAGTGTTTGCGAATCCCTGGTCAGCATAAGTGAGCGCGTATTTGTTATTAATCTTGTTATTAATCCATGCCTCGTTTCCCTCCCATTTTGTGTCTACTAAGTTGAAGCCTTGCAACATGTGTTTCTAGCTGAATGTTGTGGACTGGACTTAGTGGCTGTACACTTATTTTTGTGCGTGATGTAAATTAAAGTGCACACTTCCTTTTGGATAGTAGATTTAACTCATGAGGTAGCCAGTTTTATCAGTATGGAATTAGTGTGACAGTTCTAAGCATTAAGGGGTACGACTAGCACATTTTCCACTATTTTGATCAGGTAATTTAGATTAAGTGATTAACTGTGCCGCTTTCCCATTTCGTTGGATTTCTTATTTGTCGAAAATAAGTCGCGACTGTGGTGATGTTGGAGGACCTGTGCATGAGCATAGAGATAGCGACTTATTACTAGTTACGCAGTTTTTTGAATGAAATGCCTAGATTTGGAAATGAGGCTGTTCCGTCACTCCTTGGCTCACTCTATACTTTTGGCCTTGGTGGCTTTTGGCGCTACCTGTGTTTATTGATTTGCTACTTGGCCTACTCAGTGCTTCCAGTCCATACATTCACTCATGATTTGTTCGCCTAAGGTTTGATTCGTGTCAAGTATTGCTGGATGTGAAAAATGAATCATGTACCACGAGGTTTGGTGGAGGTAACTCACTTTTGAGATGAACCTAACATGCAAATAAATGGAGGATTTTTGACTGCTATAGCCCAGTTTCAAGTGTGACTACGCCGTTACCACTTACCTTGAATTGGACGTTGTGCTGGACCAGGCAGGTAGGACAATAGTGTCTCGCAGTCTTGCTTAGCAGGTTGTTACAGGGTGTTGAGGATTGTCGCGGATCTCTGATGTTGTTTGATTTTGGATAACAGACAAATATGCTTTGAATTCCTCTGTTTTAATTCGCCTTCAGTAGATTGAAGGAGCTGCCTATTTAGGGAAGATAAATGTCCACACCTATGCCAGTGTATTAGGATATACACCGACTTTTTTGTATTGGAACAGGACTATCATACGCGCTTGGTGTTGAATGGTTTTGTGCAACTCTGAGAGGGCGTTAGAGCCGCGCCGTTGATCCTGGCGCAAAATTAGTGAGGCTTGAAGCCCTGCCTTAAGGGAAAGGGTTGGATTATTTTGTTTTGAGTGAGTTACTGAGCCTTGTTGGCGACGTTGAATCGAATTCATGTCAATCATCGTGCCAAAATGCGTAAGTGGAAAAGTGAGTCGTTACTTTTCCTGCAGCCGAGTCAACGTTGGGACCATTGTTATTGGTGTCGTTCACAATTAACCCTACATCATCCCGTTTGCATTTCGGTGATGCATGTCGAGGACTTTGCACAATGGTGCTCTTTGATTACAAAGCTGGTTTTTATCAAGCGAGCTTGTAAGAACTTAGTAAATGTGGGGAGTTAGTGGGATAGAAACCCAATGAATGCTGTCGTGTCATTTAAGTTGTGGGTTAAACACGGTAAAGTAGGAGTAAGTGAGGGGTTGAAATGGAATGACGGGTTGGTCTTATCCCTATCATGCCAATTGTCGACCTCTTCGACCAAGCGAAGAAGTGAATTTAGGTTAAGGTGAATGACGAAGTCGAACTTGATTTTGTTGACTTAATTAGGTCCAGATTTTCGCTTGCGTCAGTTATCCAAACATTTGCTTGGCAGGTGCTGAAGTAGAATGTGGAATTTCCGGCATATCTGGGTTCCAAGTGGAATTGAGTAGAGCTGTCAATGGGATGGTGTTCATGGTTAGGATTCACGCAAGAGATGGGGTTTCTTGTAGTCTGCCTGAAAGAATGCGTGCTTCACTTTCATTTGTATGACTGCTTTATTCCCGATGGAATTTGTACGTGCTGGAGGCAAAAGAGGGTGCGTTAAAGACATGTTTCCGGATTGAGAGAATCATGTGGGAGAGGAATGCTTGCAAATAACCTGAGAAAGGGTTAATTGAGACATCCACTTCTGCGCCTTCGAACTCGTTCTGCTCACCTACGACTTGAATGGTTGTAAATTCGAGTCTTTTGTGACCATTTCCTGAAGCCATTTGAGCGTTAACCGTCACTCTAATTTTTCACTTCTATGCGAATTAAGTAAGCGATTATTTTTGTGTCATTAGAGAACCAAACTGTCGAGCTGCTCATTATCTGAGAACATCTCTATCCGCTAAACTGTTTGAGCATTACGCTAGTATAGTATCCCATATAAGCAATTTTTTAATGTGCACACCAGCGTAAATGATTGGCGCGCTTGATGGATTAGTTTGTGAAATTAACGGATGGAAGGGTAGAGCGACTTGCGATATGAGTGGCACAATCATGGCTAGTCCATGGAAGCTGCATTATTTTTCGCATTCATTCGCGGATTTGAATCCTTTTATTGACAAATAATCGACTTTTGGGCAATTAAGCGCCTACTGAAAACAGGCAGTCACAAAGGGAAGATTGGACGTTACTAAGGCAAACAAGGTGCACACTCTCCCCGAAGACTAATGTCGGTATCTAACTCTCGAAATTTCGGAACATGTTTTGCAATCCGAAACATTGGGTGCTTGTGCGATAAAAGTGATAGAAATAATCGTAAATTGGGGCACTCCACAACATCTTCCATAGAATGCGTAATATTTTAGGGAAAAAAGGCGAATTCACTTATTGTTTAAGCCTTATATGCGCGTGACTGCACATCGGAACGGGGAGTAAACCCAAGTGGTAGTCAAAAGTGGAAGCATGAAACGGTTGCATCAGAGATGAGTGAATTTATCTGTTGCTTAATGTGTATTATGCCTATAGCTAGAAGCACATTGTAAAGCGGGCGCGAATAGATCCGAAACGAGAAGAGAGTTAAAACTTTTGATTAGTTCTTGTTGTGTTGTCACTTTAGCTCATGGAATAAACAAATAAGGTATATCTATGCAGCTGATGGTAGGATTCGTTTTGATTCAAACCCTCATCACAGTGTCGCATCCTACCTGCTTCAAAAATATTTTGCGGCTCATTATTTTGTCTACTCAATGTTTCCTTGCGTGGTGGACAAGCCCAATCGTTTTCGCAACAATTAGCAAATCTATGATGCGACGACCACCAGAGGAATGGTTTGCTGTCACATGAAGCAGTTGCCTATAATTAGTGAGATGCAACAGCACTGATGTCATTGTTGGCACAAGTTGACGAAGCGCAGATTGTGATGTTGAATTATTGCTTGCCTCATAGTTATACGAGGAAGAAGTGTGCAGACGCCGTAGGTACGTGACTTTGAAACTGGACGATACGGAGAGAACCGATGTGCTAGCCTCAAGGCGTGACTTTTTGGATCGTTGTCATGCAAATCGCCTATGCTAGCACCTTTCAGTAATGGTGAGTTGCAGTAGCCTTCAATTGTTTGCCGCATATCTCATTTGTCATATCTCATTTGTCATTTTTCGAATTGAACTCGTATAATTGTTTAGTTGTCTGTCTCGCACCAAATTTTGCTAATGCCATTTCCGTTCCCAGTCATGATGGTCCAATTTCTTGACGCTTTAGGCAGAAGATAGTTCGCAGCGTAAAATCACCAATCTTTGACCTGAATTGGCGTTGCGAATTTGTGGATTTCTTGATGTGCCAGATTTGGTAAATCTATGCGAGAGCATTCCAGGTTGGAGGTGGATCCTCTCAACATGTCCATTCCCCACCCTCGTACATAACCACATTAACAGGTGGAGTTGGTTAGACAAACGTCTTTGCCAGCTACTCTTCCCACAGTCCTCACCTACCTCTTTTCAAAACGCTACTGAAGCCATTCGATAGCAGAAGGAGCAAAGTGACTCTTATGAGCGTTTCATGTCGGCGCCTGCTCGTGGCAAAGCCCCGAGAACTGCACACTTTAGCCTTTCGCCAGATCATAATGTAAGAGCGATGTCGGAGGAGGAATTCGCACTGCGGATGGAAGCATCCAACATCCCACTATTCGGTTACCTTTCGATGATCAAGTACCGATCTCACACGCGCATTGTTGGTATGCATGGCTGCATTTTTTCTGTTCATTCGGCTGAAAGAGGTAAGAGTTTTGTTTTTAGAGTGGCATCATTTGCAGGAGAACGAGATGGACATGACTGCTGTGACTGCATAATCTATTTGGCGGATGCTTCGCGCCTCCTGAGGGATGATTTTGTATCCACCTTAGAATCTCTTGCACCTCATCAAACATTGTCGATTGCGGCGATTATAAATGCGGAGGAAGGCGAGTCAATTGAGGTGGATAGTCTGGCGCGATTCATTCAGAGCCTTGGTGGCTTGGACGGCTCTCCGCTGGCCACTGTGCAGACGAATTGGCGATTGTGGTGCATTAAGCGCCATGGAGGGAACTTTACCAACTGGTCAGATTTGTTGGAATGGAGCTTTTACGACGTGATGTGCAAAAGACTTGAGGGTGGTCAGAAGCGCGATTGCGTGGCAGGCGAGATACAAATCGTGTGATTGTATTCTTTGTGTATTTAACGTAGATGATGTCTTTGTTTGTGTTCATTGCTTATTTTGTTGGGTAACTGAGGTGAGAATGGTGTGAGTGAGGCATGGAATGACTTGTTTGGAATGCATTGTAGTCGTTGAGTTGCTACGCTGCTTTTGTTGGGTGGTTGGATAAGTAAAGGCAG
>JADWOT020000003.1:4192826-4231958 GCA_036345935.2 Taenia hydatigena
GTGGGACGACCACCTATTGCCCGAGTGTAATTAATTTGCACGAGAAACGGCGATCTGCCACTTGATGGTAGCGAGTGTACTTCCGCTGTCTGAGACATGTAGTTTCACTTGCCTTTGCATGCTTGCAATGTGACAGTGGATTTTAGACTGATAGCCATATCAGAGCTTAATTACTGTGACTATGGTTGTTGTGATGCCGCATCGTTGACAGGAGTTTAACTAATCGCTTTTAGATCAATGTTTCCTCTACTGATGATGGAAATGCATGATGGTTGGCGAATTTTCTCCCTATCCCATACGGGACTGGCTTGCAGCATAAGAGACGAGGAGACTGACGACGCAGTTAGTCTTACCGAGGAGAGCATGGAGGATGGCGCCAGACAAGGCGAAGTGGACTGTTTTATGCGTTGGTGGTTCGTTGAATGACGAATTTTGGTGATGAAGTCACTTAACTGCGTCATTGTTGCAACTTTGAGAGTGGTATGTTGAATGCACGCGTATGTATTCAACCCGAGTGCGATGTCCTCTTTCGCCTTCAGGGAGGAAGGAAATGCTGAGAAGACTGCAGTACGTATGTATGAATAGGTGATAGAGATGCTCTATTGTGGATTGAAGGTTTGCTAGCTGTAGCCCATTTGCATGACTATGTGACAGGTGCGACATACTTTGCTTCAGGAGGTGTAGAACTGCTCTTGCTTTGTTGGGTCGCAGTTAATTGTTGGCTGCACAGGTGATGGGTGCATTTTGAAGTCGATTGCCTACTGTTGGAGGTGTCATGAGTCTTTAGGAGGAGTGGCATGCTGTCACTTAGCCTTGAGAATGGCTTTAGAAGGTGCGGGATGTGTAACTGGTGGGTGGTTGGGTAGGTGGGTGAGAGGCGGAAGGGGGTGTTTGTGAAAAGAAGAGGACGAAACAACCCCAACCACTTTGTGGACGGGCATGTATGCCAAGTAGGCGGGAATGAGGGAAGGCTGCATACTGCTTGGTTAATGTCGTGACATCATCTCTTCTGCAGGGCGGCTCGAAATGTGGTGATGTTGTCATTTCAGCACACGGTCCCCCTAAGCAAACGTGGTAGCTAGTACCACTAATGGAGTTGAATGATGTGCTGACAACTAACCAGGTTGAATAGCGATTATGGTGGGAGATCTCTTTGCTGAATGCCTTTCGATAACATCTGTTGGTTTGTCTGCAGTCCTTTGTATCTTTTGCCTTTGCCCAAATCTATGTTGGTCTGCTGGCATTGCAACTGCCTCGTTGTCGACATTGTCGACATTGGTCTCTGAACAAAGTGGTGCTGACAGTTGCACATTGTGATACAAGCATGTGATAGAAATATCAAACTAGAAATAGCCTGGAACGAATTTTTATAAAGGTCAGACTTGTCAGGATGAAAGTGAAGTGAAGGCACCAGCTATGTGAGCAATAATTAATTCTCGGAGTCCAAGCTTTGTAGTAACAAGGCTAACGGCTAGTTTTGTTTAAAAATTAGCCTCGCCATTTGTGTGTGGTTGAGTTTTGGGCAAATCACTTCTAAAATAAATACGTGGCGTTGCATTGTTGCGGGACCTGGGGACATGTAAATGTGGATTACGAGGCTTAAGGAAAACCATCTAGTTCGAGCATCTCAAGAATGCGTTGATGCTGCTTCGCAGTGCCTTCAAAGTGGAGAGCAAAGGCCTTGAGAACACCACAATACCACGCCGATAGGTCGCGACAGAAACGGAAATGTAGTTGGTAAAAAGGAAATAAGTCTCAAGAATGGGGATGCTAGAACACAGCAATAAATTCTTTGCTGTGGAATAAATCTGGGAGGCGGTTGGGCAATTTTAATGTGGGCAATAAATCTGAGGTGGTGTAGAGTAATCAGAATGTCGTAGATACAGAGTGGAGGACTAAGACGTGTAAATGGTATAAGGAATGCGGTCATAACCATGTCCAGAGATCGCATTTTCCTACCCCCGCCCGAGATGTGTGATCCTTGTGGATTAGTAGAGCTTGCACAATGGCAAACGCTATTGTGGCAGACAACTTGGCGGTTGCCACCATTGAAGCAGTCATTAGCTTGACACTGCGTCAAGTCACAAAAGTCTTCGTGCTTTCCATTTTCGCATCCTCTGTAGTAGCCGCAGTCTCCACTGCAGCAACCCTGCCTATCACGAGTCTCACTGCTCCACACCTTCTGCATATCATTCTGCTACTTGCACCGAAGTAGCACATGGATGACTGACACCGCGGAAATGTGACCTGTTCCGATTAACCACGGCTACCAACCAAGGGATAAGCAATGCGTTTTGGTTTTGGCGCGCTCGTTTTTTAGGCCTCCATAGAGGTAGGTCTAAGCTCTCACGCAGACCATTGACTGGTCGACCTGGTCGCGCCTCAATGAGCCCCGATTCATCTTTGTGTTAGCTACAATGTCCTCATGTTTAACTGTGTTGCCATCATGACATGTGACTTTGGAAGGTGTTACTTATTCGTGTACCACATTATTCGTGGCGTAAAATGTGCATTGGATCCGCAGGCATGCAACATGCGCCGTGAGAGTCTCTTGGTTGCCTTTTCTGCAACCCACTAACGCCCCTTTCTTCCGGATCAACTATTCTTGCCATCATTTGACTCACATGAGGAAAGCCCACAGGTTGAAATTGTCTTTTGCTTGCACGGATTTAATGAATGGTAAATTACCAAAGTCGTTTACGGGCAAAAGAAGCTGATATAACTACGGTGGTTATTCCATTTGGAATACCATAATGCTATGTCCGATGGGGAACTCATTTGTCAGAATGGAATTTCTGACGGGGGTAATTACATGCAATCCGTAAGGATGGCATCGGAATCAGTGCTCGAAGGAAGGGAGAGGATGCTAGGAGATAATACCTTTCTTGAATCGTATCTATTTGGCAAATAGGTGGGATTATAACTCGAGCTGTGGGTTCGAAAATTTCGGTATCTATTAGGATTGTGCTGATTCCTTTTCACCTGACATTAAGCGGATCGTAAGTGTAGTACTTTGTTTGTTGGAACTACCGGTTTTGGCCAAGGTCATAGAGGTGGCGGTATTGCCCTAGCTGCGTGGGCTGGCCTGTGGGCCACTCCAGCAGCCTATTTCCCTCTCTCCGGTAAATATATGCATATATTCTACTCTAGCATTCTGTCTTTTTTTGTCTTCGAGAGAGCCTCGGGACGCTACAGTAAGACATTTTATTTTTCTTGTGTCAGGGGTGGTCATAAGGGCGAGGAGGTGGATGACAATGTTACGGGAGTCTGCGAAGATGCTGTTAATGTAGCAAAGTGTAGCGTCACGAGGCTCTCTCGAAGGCAAAAGAAGGCAGAATGCTAGAGTAGAATATATATCTACTCACCGGACAGAGGGAAATAGGCTGCTGGCATGGCCTGCAGGCCAACCCACGCGGATAGAGCAGTACGGCCACCTCTGTGACCTTCACCGAGACTGGTAGTTCCAACAAGCAAAACACTACAACAGATTCGAACAAAATATTGAAAAATGTAATCTGTTATCTGAGCCAATGCTGCGAGCCTCGCACTTCTGTATGCATAACAGTCGAAAATATGGAAGGAAATCGCACAGACTGCAACAGATTAGGTTGAACCTGTGAGGATTATGCACAACGTAACCTTTTTTTCGGTAATAACTTCAAAAAGTAAGAGTACTCGATTCAGGCGAATTATTTGTTGAGTTTGTGCATCGTTAATTCGCAGTTAGCTTTTAACAATATATATGTGGTTTTGTTGAGCTGACCTTGTTTTAAAGGACATTCGACTTCAAATCAGTCGTTTCGTCTGCACGCTATTTAAGCGGGAGTGCGAGGTCGTCTCGGGGATTTCGGAGCTCTTGGCATCTGAGTTTCATAGACTAAGGAAGGAGAAGAGAGGGGTGCGTTTATCTTGCCATTTTTCAGCTAGCCCAAGGCTAGGCAAGATAACCGAGTTTTGCGATGCCTTTGTTATCTACATGGTGTGATTATTTCTCAGGACGCAGAACAAAAGGCAATTTACCAGGAAGTCCTTAAAATGGTCGAGATGCTTGCTGGGAATGTCGACATCAAACCACAACCGGCAGCTGTTACGGAGGAACAGAAGAAGGGGGAGCGAATTTGTAAAAAACCAGGTAAATCGATCAGGGTCTAAAATGCCCTAATTCGCCTGTCTGGAAATAATTAAACCCTCTACATCTTCTTTCCCAGCCGTAGACGAACTCGACATCGGAGTTGGGTGACCGCGAACTGAATGTCGGGCTAGTGGAATCGGAAGAAGCGTCTTCCCTTCATTTGGCGCGTGTTGTGGGTGACAGAGCTGTTAATGCTCTTGCCGCGGGAGAGACTGTGATGGGAATTATTCTTGGTGGAGTTTCGTTTGTGGACTTCCTAGAGTAGGTATCTATCAGTTCTGATCTTTGGTTGTAGTAATTACTATGGTTTGAAGCCAATGAGCTCTTCGTGTGGAGATGTCGGTCGGGGCTTTAATTGCATTTTCCCTGTTCAAGTGATGGACAGGTTGATTGCTAGAGAAGAGCTGCGGTTTCGATACGGCGTGGAAATTATTCCGGCCCCGGGTGCCAAGAGCAAAGTATACAATCCGTGTCGGGTCTACCGACCGGTTATTTGGAATGAATTTAGGGTGAGCTGTTTTTGACACTCCTTTTGTGTTCACGAACGCTATGTTCGGTGGAAGTGATTTGGTTGGACTATAGGCGGTGGTGTTATGGGATGTCCTCAGTGCACGAAGGTTGATGGTTGACTGGGATCCGCTGAAGTGTGCGTCTTTGGGTGCATTTTGCCCCTCACAAGAGATAAGTTACCTTGATGTTTTGCCATTTGCGTTTTCGAAAGTTGGCGACTAGTCATGACACTGGGGATTGTTTGAAATCCTTGAGTTCTATTTATCGGGCTTGTATTGGTGTGGGAGTGCACTATACTGGAATGTGGCTTGCAGCCGGTTTGGTAAACGATATCGAAGTGTTTAGTGGTTTAATGCTCGGTCAGTAGTATTGGCAGAAGAAAGTTCCTTTATGATATGGATAGAAATGGAAATGATTGTCGCACTTTGTAGTCCTGAAATGTGTGATTTGTCCTGGCGTGTTTCACAAATGTGGGCTAATCCGTGCCTGAGGTCGAGGAACCTTGTGGGGGTGCAGCTTCGACCTCATCTGGTAAAATTGTGGAATTTCGTGCTGTCGTGTTATGATTGATGGGGAGTGCTCCATTTCCGCGTACTACATTGAGTATCTTTTCTCATTCCACCATTGAGGATACTTAATTAGCTCATTATAATTGTTTGTTATTTTGACTAACCTTAGGCAAAAGTTGATCCTTAATCTCAATCAGCGCCGTTTCTCAATTAGTGCTGCTGTTTGCTTTGACCAACCCGAATGTCTCCCATGAATCCACAGCAGACAGGGGAGAAGAGGTTAACCAACCCCATGCAGGAGGGCACTTATTGATGTTTACTTCCCTTCATGTCATTCAGTGGAATTTTCTGGTTATCAAGTCTTTCTTCCTCACCTCATCTCTTTGTAGATGGGTTCAAGTTTTCGGATCCTTCTCCCAGAGCGTTTCGACAACAAACTTGCGATGCACCTCGGCTTCCTTGAGGAGGTCATCAATGGTCCCCTATATTCGGTTGTTACTTTTGTAAATAAGGAATTCATCGGGCCTCTCGTCAATCTTGCCAAATTCCACGTTACCCTACCTGGTGATATATTTATTATGGTAATGAAGGGCTGCCTCGAAATCAGCGTCTATTCGCTGAGAATTGGGGAAGCGGAGAGTGAGCTGAAGGAGGTTTTTGCATCTGGTGATGTAGTGTACATTCCCCATGAGTTCAAGCACCGCGCAAAGCTCTTTGGTTGCGGGACATCCCATGCTATTGCCATGTGCATTATCAATCGTGCTCCCGCATTGGTTGAGGAATGTGGGAAACGCCCTCTTGAAGTACGCCCCGTTTTACTCATACCTTATCCTTTTAGAGACTGGGATTGAAAGAGCCGAAGATTAAGGCAAGTAGTCTATTTCGTGAACTGCTGCTATCAACGCACAATAGTCCGAAGAATGCAGCTGATATTCTCTACATGGTAAGTTGGGTAGTTATGGCTGTTGTTGACGATGACGCTTGTGTAGGATGTGAACGCGGAGGAGGGAGTGGAATTTGTTTTGCGCAAGTGGTTGAAGGGTGTAGATGGCGTGTGTACGTGGAGCAAGAAGTACGAGGCTGGTCGTGCGACAAGCGAATTGGGAGAGCGATTTGTGAAACAGTTGACGGCTGTGAAATTGGATTGCAGTGAGTTGTGCTTGGTTTGTGCGTTGACTAGGCCATGGTTTCATTCGACTAGTGTCTGCACTTTATTGCTCGCGTTGAATTCAGAACGTAGGTGTGTGCAAGAATGAATGGCTGATGCAAGTGAGGTCGATTGAGTTGTTGAGGTTATGCAAGGCGAACAGGTTGTTTATATTGTTGGTGTTTGTTCTTCTTACTCTCGTGAGTGCATTCAGCATCTTCGAATGGTCGAAGTGTTTGAGCATTGAAGACACGATAATCGTAGCTCGTCTCTGAGTCTCAACAATTTGAGCTTTCCGCGTGGAATATTCGCGTAGCTTATTGAGGGCGAGGATGCTCGAGGCATGAGAAAAGGCGGTCCTGTTGTTGACAGCGGAGTGGCAATAGAAATGTTTCTGTTTGATTTACAGTGGACGCTGTTCTGTTGCGGTGCGCTCACCATTGTGGCTAACGAGTGGTCTTGTTTCATCACTTGGTCTTTTCAGTTTGAAGCTTTTGCATTCGACGATTATTTGTGTGCACTTTGGAGGTTCTGTTCTGTTTTTGGCAGTATTGTGAGTGAGGTTTGATGAGAGTGTCATGGGTGTTTGCTAGGCGGAGCGTTACAGACGACATCTTCGACGGCGACAACGTGACGGCAGGTTTGTCGTCCTAGTGAGGAGGGGAGCTACCCTGTGTGCGATTGGGAGTAGCTTCAGTAGTGTGTACAACATGGGTTGTATAGGCTAAAATAGGATGCATGGGGACTCTCCTCCACCTAGGTCTTCTTATCCACGGTAGTTTGTGATGGCGTTTGTTCCTTGAATGTCATCTTTTCTTCCAACGGTAGTAACTTGCTAGGTAGCGGAACGATTGAATTATGGAGTAAAGGTAGAGCAAAGCCTTGTTGTCCATCGTTAACCCTGTTACGTCGGAGTGGAAGGTGGACGATCGTGTGGTTGGAGGGGACGGGGATTGGAATAAATTGGCGTATGTGTGCAGTGGGTTTACATGGTCGCTATTACCTTTAAGGTGAGAAGTCGGGACACGCGGCTTCCTTCGGGCCAATCTTCTGTCAAGTGAAACAATGACTGTTGTGCGAAATTTGTACAACACTGCAATTTGAACTCGCCTCGTTCAAAGATCTGGAGGTAAACATTGCAGTTTGGGCAGCAGCTGTACAGATCGTGGCATTGCTTCCCGATCCAAACTGCACATTGTCCATGTCTTCACCGAATGTTTAACTCAGAACGATTTTGTGGTCCCTTGATGACTTCAGTTTGACGACGCCAAATTTGCTCACGCTATAAATCGCTCAAATGACGAGTTCAATCTCGTGGAACAGCCCTTTGTAGACAAAGCAAATGAGCTGTCGTCCAATGAGATTCTTCTCGACCCTGCTATTGGCAATGATGGACTTGTATTTGGCAGACTCACCAATCCCGCTTGCTGAGTGTATGCACTTCACGTGAGTGGTGTGGATGCTAATGACGACAAAGCAATGTTCGCATCTCGTAGTGCCATTGCAATGCCCACTTGATTTGCTTATTACAGTTGTAATTAGAAAATATCAGAAGATACAGGTTTTACTTGTGGTCTGTTAATTACAGGAGAGGTGGAAGGGCAATGAGCTATGAATGAATTAAATGGATTTTGGTTGGCTGAGCAGCGCGATTGGTTGGTTTGACTCTTACAGTGAATGTGAGACCCTCTCCAAAAGGAATGCTGCCCAGCCTGTTGTAACTGAATCCATCGCTTCGCTAATCAAGTAAGCTACTCAAGTCGCTAGTGAAGTGGGATTGAATGTGGATTGTTATCTTGACAGTGGAAGGTGGTTTTGATTTGCTTTATTGCTACTTAAGAGAGGGTAAATCATTAGACCGGTAACCGACTTAGCTCGCGACTATTAAACAGACGATAGCTGCTAGACCGATCCTCCTTTTAGTTCAAAAGAAGAAAGAATTTCTCTGATGCCTAAAATGTTATTTGTTTCTGTTCTAGAGAGTGCCTAATTTGCTTCATCTTCACTAGGTTTTGTTTCTCATTCAATACAGTTGATTGTACTAATGTTCAAATCATTGCCTTACTTTCTTCCTTTGTGATTTTTCTCTCTTTAAAAAATGGATCAGCTAAATCCAAATGCAAGTATGTGGTGGAGTTACTTGAGTTTCGCAGGATCTATCCACCTCTAGTCCTTGAATCATCCTTCCCCTACTTTCTGCTTAAGCGCGTGGTGTGTATTCTACCCATTTGGTTTCTATTCTTATGCCACTTACCCCTCACTTGTGATGTCAAGTGTACCAAAGTACTCATTCTTTCATTCAATGGTTTGGTGAACACATAAGAGGCTTAAAAGGCTAACGACATTTATTTTTTTAGTTCGAGTTTGCGTGGTTAATGCTTCTACAACAATCTTACCACACGATGGGATTTAAAAGCTGCAGCTACCAAGTTTGCTATTTCATGGGCTATAATCTGAGAAAGGATTTATTACGTCCATTTGAATGGATTATTTGTGCCAGGCATTTTGTCAACGATAACTTACCATTCCTTAAGCCTAGCGTGCTTTAACTTTCAGAAGTGAATACTAACCTCGTTTCCAATTTTGTCAATCGACCTTATTGAGTTGATGTGTAGCTAATGCTACTAACTAAGATGAGTAACAGAGTTAAGTAGCAGCAAAAGAGCTTCTAATTAAACAGACCAATTCCTTGCTTCGAAAAACACTCGAACTGCAAAATTCTTCTTGCCTTTTTATCTCATACCGGTAAGATTTGGACAGAGTTTTGATTTGACATCACTTCTTAACAAGCATCAATCCACTGTGTATGAGGCGAATGACTCCATCCTACTCAATCATTCATTAGAATTGGCCATTTTTGAGCAGAAGATTTGTCATATGCTGCTCTGCTAGCCATTCGATTGCATTGGTGAGACTGGAAAAGAGCCCTAAACACTCTGCTGCCACATGAGCAGTTTTGATGACCTCGGCTTCCGGTCATTATTCGCGTCAATGGTTGAATGCCACTCCCGCTACTCTCCCTTTTACCATCGGACAAAATCGCTTCCTACGCAATCATGTTTCAATTTCTTGAGTTGTGCTGCTTCATAAAGTTATTCCTGTGAGTGTGAATTATGGTCTGCTTGAATGAGACAGCAATGAGGTCACTTCAATCACATGGATTGGAAAAGAAGGGAGTGCATCAATTCCACCACCAGAGCTCTTTGGCAAGTACTGGAATGGAAGCCTTCATTTTCGTAAAGAAGAAAGCAGGGAAATTAAAATAGATGATTAGTTAGAGAATTATAGGATGCAAAGTAATGCGATTTCTCAAGGCGCTTATGAAATGTAGCACACGTAACCGCAGAGTTCTGTAAACGTCTTGTTTCCACCTTCCTCGTGTCACTGAGGCAAAAGTACTGGCTTATCTTGGCTTATCTTAATATCAGGCCACGGCACAAGCTGAACCACGTGAACGACATCTACCCCTACCATCACTGGTCCTTCTAACATCGTGATACCCGTGCCTTCAATGCATTCCCGCTATATTTCATGAGCTTGTGCAGCGGTTTAGAGTAAGCAAAGCTTAAATTATCTTCCTGTTGGTAAAGCAGTACAAATTCATACGTTTTCCCTGATGAAATTGAGAAGGAGGGAACTATCGTATGTGCTGTAATCCTTTTTTGTCGAACTTTATAAAATTCTCATGGCAACATTTCTCTTTCCCATGTGTTGCACATTGAATCAGTTTTGAACTAGTCAGTAGAGGCCAAATCTAGCGAGCTTCACTTTAGCTACCTAATTCTAACTACCACTTCGTTGCTTTAATTCCTGTGTCGGCTGCTTTGGTAATAAAGGTTCAGTTGAAAGCTTACTTGCACAAAATTCCATGTACTTCTGCAAGTAATGCTTTCCGCTTGGGTAACTGCTTTGCGCGGCTTACTGCGACAAACAATGAAATGCGTTTAAATGTTAAAACTGCGGCAATTTCTTCGCAGAACAACAACTACACGAAAGAATGAGATAAGGGAATGATATTAAACTCTTCCATGCAGTAACCCACCCTTCAAAACATAACCTAAAAATATGGATCAAAGGATTTTTGTGAGACAGAAGAGCAACCACTCTGATCAACAGCCCAAAACACTAGAGGATACAGACAAACAGAACCGCCTTCATCACTTCTGTGTCTATGAGTAAGCACATGTTATCGACGATTCCTTAATCACTTTAGCACCCCACACGAAGTTAACTCATCTCTACTGTTAGTTAAGATACGTCCATACAAGGCCACGCCTGCATATTAGCAACGAAGACGGATTTGGGCTTGAACGAAAAAAGGACTGCTGCTGGAGACAATATTGGAAATGGTACGCAAGGAGTCTAGGGGTCAGTTGATGAATGTTTTTGAGTGTGTGAGATGCGTTCGGTGAACTCGAATCTCGTGATGGGTGGTCAGGACTGTACGAGGCGCAAGAGTGTTCCAGTCAGGCATACCTCCAGCTTCTTTTCTTGTCCAAGTGCTGCCAATGTAGGTTCCCGTTCACAGTCAGTGTGCTTGCCTAAATGGTTTGAAGACCAAGAAAAAAGTAAATATAGAGAACTTGCAGTACGATTTGCAAAGCTCATTTGTGAAACCAAAGCGAAATGTTTTAACTACCATAACTAGTCAAGGTATTAAGCACACACTTGCCTAACACAAGCTCCCGGGGCACAAGCCCTCCCTTTAACTTTATGCATGAGATTGTTTAATGCTCCGGCAACCAGTAAGCTCAATGATCCATGCTATTGAAAAGAGATCCAGTTATTTCTTCGAGCATCGTTAGTCGCTACATGTAACGTGGCTGATGTTGGTGCAAAGCATGGACGCCTTCCTCGAACAATCGTGCCCATTAATTACAAGCTTGATTTTGTTCCTAGTTTCACAAGTCACACTTTCATTAAACGTGTTTCCGTAGAGCTGCAGGCGACTCTCCCCCGTCCGTCGAATATTTCTTCAAAGCGGTTTCTGCTCCATTTTTTTCCGACTTTCATTTTGATGCAAAAAATTCAGGCTACCTAATGCGTTAAGCACAGTTTCGTGGGACTTAGGATATAAGGAACAAGGTCAAGCTTGTAATTAATGGGCAAGATTGTTGGAGGAAGGTGTTCATGCTTTGCACCTGCATCCGCCACGTTACATGTAGCGACCAACGATGCGCGAAGAAATAACTGGACTCATATTCGAAAGTATGGACCATCAAGCCCACTGGTCGCTAAGGCATTTAAACAATTTAATGCTTCGAAGTTAAGGGAAAGACTTGTCCCTCAGGAGCTTGCATTGGTCAAGCTCGTGCTTAGCACCTTAATTAGTTATGGTAAGTAAAACATTTTGCTTTGGTGGTGCAACTATGCCATTACAAGCCCTACTTCAGTGTTTGCAAGGCAAAGTGTGTGCATTGCTATTTGCATTCCAGTTCCCAAATAAAACTTTGGATTTGTTTAGCTTCTGGTCATCATCCCGGGATACAATCGGCTGGTCTACCTCCGACATTGTAGTCACCACTTAGATAACACCCCACAGCCCGCCCTCACTGCGAACATCCTCGTTATCAGGCAGTTTGCCAAGTTTCTAACCACTGTCAAGGTTGCAAAGAGATCATGCTGTGCTACGCTATCCGCCAGCATTTTGTTGACTATGGCCTTTGCTCAAGCGATGGCGTGTTTCCCAAGGCTGGTTCACTAACGTCAGTAACTAACATAAACCATGGAGTGCTCGATTTGAATTTGATTAATGCTTACACCGTGCGGATCGGACCATTTGCTTTAGTCCTTTGGACGTCTCAACATGCTCGCTCTCTTACTTAAGAGTCCATTCTACCAGCTTTCCTTTCAAGTTACGCAGGAAGCTTTCGGTCTTGGCGAAATCCTCGGCATTAATACCTCATGAAAGTGTCTCGGTGGAGAAAGAGCTGCATCATTTGCACTGTCGTGACAGATATTTGTAAATGGCTTTTGAATTGCGCCTGAATCAGAGACACAGATGGCCTTTTAAACCAGTTTCGGGCAGTTACTACATTCACTCAACAGATATCGGCGCCAATGCTGATGCTTCTGCTATCATCCTTTTCTCCTCCACTGTAGGCAATCTTAGAAACGCTGATGCAATCCCAATCATGTGATCAAGTATGGAAATGCATTTGTGTTTACTATTGATTCAGCTACACGGAAGTCAGAATGATCCTGCACGGAACTCCTTCAAGCTTGTCAAATGCTTGTAAGAATGAATGGAAGTTGTTTGTGAGCAAATGGAATCAAAAATGAAAGGCTAACATGATGCTAGAGAATTATGCAGTGAATCACAATGTAAGGGTTTTAAGTTAATCTCTAGTTGAGAACTTTGTAGCACAGGACCGTAAGCAGCTTACGACGCTTCTTCGACTCATCGCAAACTTGACTAGATGGTAGGAGCGGATGGTATTCGCGTCACGTGGTAGATCAACCATAATGACTTGTCCAACGTCGTGTGTGAACAGGGCAGATATCCACCCAAGGACTCTTCGTAGGAGGGAGTTATAGACGACTTGTTCTACCAAAAGCTGGGAGATTTTGCATACTTTTCGTCACCACTGTCTGATTATAGCAGAGGGTATAAGAAGTCTGGAACAACAGTAAAAGAATTGCTTTGGGCGAACAATGCCCCTAAGTTATGCTGAAATGCAATCCAGCGGGACTTCGGAAGCATGCATACGAAATTAACGTAAAAGTCCTGCTTTAGTATTTGCTCCATTGCTATATCAATTCACTACATTAATGAAAAGTAAACCTCAGTTTAGATTGTTTCAAAACACATTTGTGAGGCATTTTATTAAGTAATGTGCAACCTTTTTGTTTGCCACATGTGGGAAAAAAGACCATCCTGGATAATGCAAGCAATACGGAAGTGATTTGATTTGTTCAAGCTAGAATTCGACCTAAAAGGGATTTAATGAAACAGTTAATTGTGACCAAATCGGAAGGCATAGCTGGGTGTGAGTTTGATGGGTTTCAGCTATTTGAATGGCCGTAGATGCAGTGCATCCAAGACGTGAATAAAATCGAAAAAACGAATAAATGTAGACTATTGGGCCTACGTTCCACCTGCAACTACTATCACACCCATTTCAATTACCATTTCGAAGCAAAAATCAAGAGGGCTAGATAGGCGTTTTCGGACTACTGATTGATCACCATCACTTTTTGAAGGAAACGCCCAACCCTATTTACACACCTCCAAGTTAAGCGTCAAGTTATCTGCGTGGTGAAGAAAAGTCTCCAATCAAGGAAGTAAGTAAGACGAGAACCCATCACTAGATCAACTGACGGAGCTGACGAAATCATAATGAAAAAGGATAAGGCCTATGATTGCATTTGACTGTGAACAATTTAGAGATATTAACTATTCTTCCTGCGTTACACGTAAGATTAGACTAGAATATGTCCTTTCAAAAGCATTACCGAGTACCACTGGCAGCGAACCATGGCAATGACTATCAGAGAATACAATATACAAATCCTTAAAGTAGGCAAACACTGGCAGTTTATTCTGTCTCCAACAGAAGGATGCGAAGGATGCTTTGCTATTTGTATCTTCTCCCTTTCGCTCTGACCCTAAAACCAATTGTGCCATAGAATAGCAGCCATAGCAGTCACTCTAATGGAAACCGGCTCACGTGCGTCAGTTAATCTCTCTGCATGACATGCAAATAATGCGTGCAGTGGTAATGAATCCACCCGCATACTGACCGTGATAACCTCTTCACCACCACATCCTCGTAGCCAGGCCAAGCGGCCAGGCTACGAGGATCTGAATGTTGCTTTATTACAAGAAAAAGCCCGCACATTCGTACACCAACACACAGCTAAAACCGCAAGCCTGAGTACGGGTATACCACTACAATATGTGATCTCGCTTAATGAATGAGGTGACTGGTCGATCGCTTAGCTAACTGGCTCGGTCTGGTTCTGCCGTTGCACCTCTTTCAACGATTAAGTCAAGCAGAGTACACCACCTACATCCAACCGCCTTTCAAATGAATCGGAGCAATTTATTTTGCGGTCTTTCATTTGCTGACATGCACTGTGTCATCGCCACCTCAGTAATGTATCAGTCATAAATTCTCAAAGTCCCACCTACAGGCACGTTCGGCTGGTGGCGTCTGGTATATCCATGTGAACGACAATGAAGAAGTGGCTGATTCGCATAAGGCACTTTGACTTGTCTACAGCAGAGACAACCCAATTGACGGATGGACATGATGTAACAAGTACGTGACCATTTCACGTGGCACATTCCATTAATCACGACACAAGAATAAAGTAAGTAGTAAGCACTTATGTGTGCCATTGCTTACGATAAAGCTGAAGCCATGCGGAATCATTTGCCTGAAAGTGATGTAAGTCATGGTGATGGAGCAGTTTGTTTAACCCTGAGTGATAAGTGTTCAGTAAATGTCGCATCAACACCGCTGACACGTTTCTCTAAACGACTTTGGAGAGGTGCATTCAGTGCTATCTAATGCATTTGAGAGATGCAAGAATTTGCTGTTATGATGCTGCAATCCAACAAATTCTACGAGTGCAAATTCATCGTTATTCTCTCTAAGAGGCAGAGACATCTGAATTACTAGGAATTGTCCCTCATTTCCAGATAGCCAAAATAGAGCAGCAGGCTTTTCTTCGGATTTCATTTTGTGCACTACTGACTGGAGACAAAAACATGTATCTAATAGTCGGATTTTGCAGATTGTTAAGATGGAGTTGACGCTCACTGCGCTAGGGACATCCCGATCTCATCTATGTCAAGGCTCATCACTTACGCTTCACCATAGAATGCAAGGGATATCACAGTGAGTTGGGCCCACTTTACAATTTGTTTTAATATATTGTGTAAGAGAACTAGACAATTACTGAGATTCGCAAAATTTATCGCTAAGGAAGCGGAGACATGTAACCACACAATCACACAGAAAAGTAGAATTAAATGTCTACAATGCTAATAGGATGCAACACTGAAACATTTAAAGAACAAGATTTCACTGATTGTCCACGTAGAGGCATCAAGTCTATTACAGCGGACATAGAAAACACAGCAGTAAAAGAGCACTTGTCGAATCCCCAACAGATATGGTGAGAATGACACGCAGACAGAGTAGATGATGGCACACTTGCAATGTAAATGTAGATTAATGGTATGAGGTGGTAGCGGTATCACAGATTGCTTTTCTGAAGCAAGGAAATAAGTGACACTTCTTGAGCCAGATCTGCAAACAGGAAGAGTTAAGAAAGTAAGAGGTTATCTGCGTCTTTACCTTTTTAAATAAAGAAGAAGATGCGCCTTGTAGTGAGCGTACGCAGTCCACCTCCACTGTGCCAAGTCCCAGCTCACCAATTGGAGCAGCGGAGTTTTCTCATCAAGTTCTGTCCCCTTACATCTATTCCCTAACACATTATCTATTAGGAGCACAGACTTCCATACCAAATCCCAATAACAAAATGAATGCTAGGATGGAAACAACAACCAGTCAGTCGTCGCATGCATTTCTCATGACTAATGCAAATGCGACTGCCAAAGAGTAATACGATGATAACGAAAATCATTAGGACGATTGAAAATATGTCCACCAGTAAAAACGAGGCAAATAAACAATGACGTAATTTTGTCATTTTTCGTGCTGTACATAACTTGATTGGGATAGGCACCTGTCCCTTCGATTTCCGTCTTGGCTCGGTGCATTGAGTCATCGCAGCATCGTGTTTGTTTCTGTGCCTCTCCCCTTCCATATTCACCTCCTCACACTATAACATAAACACTCTTTCTAGGTTGCTGCTCACTCCTTCTTCTCATTTAGTACAAATATAGGAGTTTTGGTGGAAATAATCCAGTAAACTATCTGAACAACACGCTACATTAGGAAGTGCCACTGGCAAGTGCTTGTACAATGTAAGAAAGGAACTTACAAACAGGAAATCAGGTAGTTGTAAGTCAAATGTTTAAGAACTTTAAGGCCATGAAGATGGTAAATTAGATGGTTAGTAGCGGAGACCAGAAGGATGGCATTTACAACTCTCACATACAAATCATGCCTACCCAACTTCATCCTTTCCACTTTTGGCTGTAAATTAGAAAAGAGAAATTAGCGTCCCAAATGCGAGAACTTCTAGGTAGCCAGACAAAAGACATCTGTGAAACCACCGATTGATAAAATTGCAGCTTTTAATCAAAAAAGGAAAATCTTACCTGCCTGTATTAGAGTGAAACCAAACATGCTCATTTTAAGAACGGATTTCAGGGTCAAATGGCGTTAAATCGATAGAGATTATTGAGCAGGTAAAACCTTGAAAGTACATGGACCAACACATGGACTTAGCTTGCTTTCAAGGGCAAATGACGTCTATGTTGGGTCGCCGATATCAACCTTTATCACTGAATGCAATTCTCTTGTAATGACCCACTCGAGGGGTGAAATTTCGAGCTCATCGAGTTTGAATTTGACGTACTAATCTACACGAGAGCGAGAACTTTGCTCTCATTTAGTGTATGTTTGTGATTTTGATCTACACGAGACTGCGAAGAAAGTGCCACATTCATGCTTGACGGTGAAATTGTACAGTGCTGCAATAGAAGATGGGAGCAGGGATGGAGGCGAAATGAGACGGTGGCAAGGAGAGGACGACGGCAAACGTAGTAAAAAGCCGCAGTCAGCTAGATGCACCTCTACATGACCAGTCGGGATGAGATATTTGAAGAGACTTTACGACCACGTCTGCACTGCAATTTTACTCGAGGGATGGTGACATCCACTAGACGCTCAGCCATCAACACAATCCATGCCCTGCTCTCCAAGACTCTGCAAGGCGAGATCAGCTTAGAAAATATTGGCATTGACGGACTTAGACAACATTTTTGTTCGAGTTCACTTTACGTATTTTGTTGCATTTTGAAAAAGCATTAGTGTTGCAGAGCTCTTGCCGATTCACTTCATGGAATGCAATACGAAATCGCCTTATGTCAAAGCGACTCCCATGTCCCTCTCTACTAGATAGCGGATCTTTCAGTAGCCCTTTCGCATAGCATCAGCATTGCATCACAACAAGGTCGGCTGACGAGGTACAGATCACCCTCAAATAACACCACATAAGCGTCAGCCAGTGTGGTGAGAACTGCATCTCCTTCTGGCGTATTTCATTCCCGACTCAAAACCACTGTTCTCAATTCTCTTTCCTCTGTTGTTGCTTAATAACTTACAGTAGGTCTACTGAATCGGTAAAGAGTTCATACAAAGGTTCGAGGAGACCGGCAAATATTTATGACTCCTACTTTTTGCTGCCGATTTCGGGCGTACAAAGTGGCTTTATTTTCTATCATTAAATTAGATTCTAATTGCTTTAATCTTCAGTTTCGAACAGCATAGGCATCGGTGTTCAAGCGGTTTTTTAAGAGGATGTAACAAGCAAGCATCACGACAATGTAATTGTCCTTCTAAACGCAAACGCAAGTTTAGCATTGAAAATGAAGGCAGGCGATTTCAAATTAATCGCGTGGGCTTCTTTTGAATGGCCTTACTACGGTTGTTACCACGGTGTCCTTAATGGTGAGTGACATTAGCGGGATGTTAGGATCGTCAGCAAATGCGGTGGGCTCATTTGAATTCATGCATGACTTATGTACACGGTACGGAAAAGATTACGGGGACTGGCAAGGCGTGAGAGGAGGGTGGGTGTAGAGGCCAGCCAGTCATTTTGGGTTCCGTAAAATCATTTTCAGTGACGAGTTTTCGCCGTTATTTAGAAGACACGACGCCAGTGGTGAATCTGCATGACCTCTTAGAAGTTTGGGGGAGTGGGAAGGTGGAGGTGATGGTCGCGGCTTGTTTACCTAGCCACTGAATGCCATTAAGACGTTGCGTGACAACCACCTGGTTGAGATGTTGAGAGTCGCGAACTCTGCAGCTTAACTGCAGAACTGCGTACTTCAACCCCCTATTAGTTGGCGAAGATCAATGTGCTCTGGTTTCGGTGCCTCCAGTGATGCAATCCAGAAGTCTTCGACACTCCTTGGTGAATGCCTATTTTAGCCCAACGCAACAGTCAATTTCTCTGTGCTGGTCAACGATGGGGATGTTTTGTAAGGTATGACGTTTGCCAAACTTTTGAATGTCTAAATCCTTGCGAATGGTTTTTTTTGCTCATTAGCACATCAGCAGGAAGTCTTGTCAGAAGAGAACCTTCCGTTCAAACTATTGGGAAGACATTATGGCCCTTTCCACCATCAGCCTACTGCACAAAATGGCGCATAATGCAGTCCGTTCTTTGGTATCATAGTGGATGCTTATCTTCAAATGTCACGTCTTTGTACTACATCCACACCGCTACCACATGTAGCATCTTGCACAACTTTGACGGCTGTCGTCAAGCCTCAAGCACTGGCATCGAATGATCCCTAAGCCAGATGCAGTCAATCCAAATAGGAGTCGTCAGCATAGACTCAATTAGCTTGATCACGGCGTTCGTCTCTAATTACTTGTTTTACACCCACTCCTTTCATCTTCCTCAAGACGACGCCAAATTCTTCACATTTGTTAGCAAGAGCCATCAAGTAGTGGTAGCATGGTCGCGTGGCAACAAACTGTAGGCAGAATGTCACAGTGTATGTAATATGCTCAGGATGTGATAGGAGTCCTTCATCATGCTCTGGCAGCTTCATTGACCGCATCGCAGTTGCAGGTAAAGGCCTCAACGCAACAGTGGGTGGATTTATATCCTCCTCTCTAATCATCTCTGTGCCAAATCGGTTTACCTGTTCTGTCAGTAGAGCTACTGCCGTCTGGGTGAATGCAAGATGGGCGTAGCTTGACTGTATCTATCACATGCTTGAGAATACTTGTTATCCCGCTTTGGCGCCTTGCTAAGGGGAAAGGTTCACACACTTGCTCAGCAGCTAGCGAGATTTTATTACTCCTTTCTTTGATGAAGTGAGTTTACTGTAATCAAAGGTCATCTATGTTGTGCACAGAGACAGCTAAGGCTTTAAAGAGAGAACTGCAAATGTCATCTGCGTCTTTTTCCAGTCGCAGGACATTAGCGTTGGTTGCAGTGCTTTTCTAGTTGGAAAAGGTGCCTTCCTAAAACGTAGGCGAACTTAGACATAGAGTAGAGAGGCAATACCAAGTAGTATATTCCTAGCCACTTCTAGACACATATTAGATTTCCCTGTCCAGATTTCTTCCCCCATGCAGATTCCCGACGACTCCTCTTTTGTTTGCTTTACCATATCGCTTCATTCTGCAGGACGTAAGTCTGAGGAAGAGGTCTCAGCGTTCTCGTCTAGCACAAAATTAGAACAAATCCACCGTCTTTTGCGTAATGTGCAAAGTTAGAGCAGCACAGACAGTCCAGTGCCTTCGTAACATGCTAACAAACAGAGATGATAGTGACAAAAGTAACAACTTAATGCGGAGTAGCCACAGCGATGAACTACACAATTGTCTCTTGCTTCTGTGCTCAAGGCGACAGATCGAAGGATTTCCCTTCTGACAAAGACTGCCCGTGATTTATCCGAATGGGTTCCCCATCAGACATAGCGCCATGGTATTCCAAATGGGATAACCACTTTAGTTTTATCAGCTCAGCTACTTCTTTTCCCTGCAGACGACTTCGGTAATTTTCCATTCATTAAATCCTTGAAAGCGAAAGACAATCTTAACCTGTGTGCTTTCCTCAAGTGAGTCAAATGATGGCTAGAATCGTCGATCCAGACATCCCTGAAAATGACTCATTTCCATGATGTTTCCCATTTGTAGACGGCTTGTGCAAACACTTCCCACCGCGCTACCATCTCATTCGTCTCTTTCAAACGCTCAGCCTACAAATGCCCATCAACCCCCTAAATAAACCGCTATGCAAATCATTTAGATGCCCAGGGTAGTGGTACTTGAATTTGACGAAATTTGCGGTCTTCAATTGATCATGCGTGCTCTCGAAGAAACGGGTGTTAGTGGGTTGCAAAAAAAGTTAAACAGCAGGCTCCCACAGTGCATGTTGCATACTAACAGATCCAATACACATTTTAAACTACGAATAATGTGGTGCACGAAGAAGTAACGCCTTCCAAAGCCACTTGTAGTGGGGCTTTGTAGCTAACACACAGGTAAATCGGGGGTCAGTGAGAAGTGACCAGGTCAACCAGTGAGTCGTCTGCGTGAGAGTTTAAATCTATCTTCATGGTGGTCTAAAAACGAGCACGCCAAAACCAAAAAGCATTACTTATCAGCAATGCGTTCTCTGGGAACTCTTGTCATTGTCTTTAGCTATCCATTCGTTGGTAGCCGTGGTTAATCGAAGCAGGCAGCATTTCCGCGGTGTCAGTTACCCATGTGTCACTCCCGTGTAAATACTGCAACTGCTGCATTTCACTATGGCATGGTTTCGACAACTCTGCTTTTCCAAAGAATGAAATGCAGAAGGCGTGGGGCATTGGAACTCTTGGTAAGCAGGGTTGTTGCGGTGGAACCTACGGCTACTGCAGTGGATGCGAAAATGGGAAGCGCGAGGACTTTTGTGAATTTACGCAGTGTCAAGCTAATGACTGCTTCATTAGTGGCAGCTTCCAAGCTGTCTGTCAGAATGACGTTTGCTTTTGTGCTGATAACTAGGGCAACCTCTACTAATTCACAAAAACCGCACATCACAGACCGGGATATGAAATGCAATCTCTGGACATGGCTATGACTACGTGATGATGCACGGTATGCAAAGCTATGGTTG
Organism: Taenia hydatigena; assembly: GCA_036345935.2. Taxonomy (NCBI): domain Eukaryota; kingdom Metazoa; phylum Platyhelminthes; class Cestoda; order Cyclophyllidea; family Taeniidae; genus Taenia; species Taenia hydatigena. Next base: position 4,213,888 of record JADWOT020000003.1, read on the forward strand.
TCTCTTGCAATTGCACCCAGGATTTTAGGCCCTCTTACCTCAGTGTGCACTATGGATCTGGGTATTCAAGTAATCCCCTTAAACATCCCAACTTAAATAAGCTTCTACCGTCTGTGCATCCAGTGCTTCTTCAATCTGCGTTGATGCAGCTACATTTCCAGTGTGCGCCCACATGCATTACAGTCAATGATTGTCGCAACTACACCCAACATTGATGGCATGTTATTTGGTATCACGTCATGATGCCTTGTATGCCTAACCGGAATCAAGTTGCTAAGCGGCCTGATTCAACGGCGTACCGGGCCTTTACGAGGCTGAGGAAGTAGCCGAGAATATAAGCGGAAGCGGGTCGCTCGATGAGAGCGATGGGAGTGAGGTCGCTTTTTGACAGCCCGGTCGCATTATCTTCCAGCGAACTATAAATGAGTCCCCGTCCAAAAAGTGTTCCCTTTCATCATTGACCTCTTGCTTGTACTTTTTACAAAACGGCTGAACTAGTCTGATCCACCTCATCTTCTTGCAATGCAACAGTGTTGAATGATTCGTAGCAACCTTGCGGCTGCCAGAAAGTGGCGTATTTCAGCATCAAGCAAGGTTAGCAGCTACGGTTTAATCAGTTGGTGGAAAAACCATGGTGTTTCGGCAGTGTATGATCAAATGGCTGAATTCCCCTCCCCCGCCTCATTCCTTCTCCCTCTTTCCTCTGTTCAAGCATACCAAACCACCTGTGAGCGAGACAAAAAACACTCCATTGCTCCCCTTTCTCCCCATAATATTATGCGTCAATCACATTTTTCCGCAACTGATCTTATTACTTAGACGATAGTCACCCAACCTCTCTGTATAGTATTTTACGACGAACGGATTTTCGTCCTTTGCACACGCATACTTAATCCCTTCTGTTGCTTCCGCATTTCTTAGGCTTACGCTTTCCATTTACTACATTCTGATTTCTCTGCAACACCTCGCAGTCAATGCTTTGTTTGTTTAATTGCCAATTTTGGCTACGGTTACGTGGGTGACTATCATGCCCCGACCGGGCGAGCTAGCCTTCGAGCCATACCAGCAGTCCCCACCCTCCGCTTACTGAATTTATATATTCTACCCAAGTATCATGCCCTCTTTTGCTACATCACATTTGTTACACACACTAAAATTGCCCAACCGCTTTCCAGTTTTGTTCCACAACAAAGAATTTATTGTTGTGCTTTAGCATCCTTATTCTCCAGACATATTTGCTTTTTACCAACCACATTTCCTTTGCCATCGCAACCCATCAGCGTGGCATTATGATGTTCTCAAGGTCGTCGCCGTCCTCGCCTTGTGAGGCAAAACTTCTCCACAGTGGAGCAACACGAAGGGATATCAGCTCACCCTTAATTAGCTTGAACAAGTTAATTTGCTCCAAGCTCCGTAGCCCACATTCACGTGTCTCCAGATTACAGAACAATGCAACGCCACGTATTTATTTTAGAGGTAATTTACGCAAAACTCAACCGCACACATATAATGAGGCAAATTTCTAAGCAAAACTGCCTGTTAGCCCTGCTATAACAAATTTTTTGGCTCTGAAAAGCAATTAGTGCTCGCATAGCTAATACCTTCACTCCATTTTCACCGTGAAAAGCCTGACATAAAAAACCTTTCATGTTATTTCTGATTTGATATTTCTATCCCATACTTGCATCACAATGTGCGCCTGTCAAACTCACTCTGTCTAAAGACCAATGTCGACAAGTTCAAAGAAGTAGCGATGCCATGCCAACGAGGCAGTCGTAATTCCAGCAAACCAAAATAACATTAGGCAAAGGTATAAGATACAAGATTGCGGACACACCAACAGATGTCATCGAAAGGCGTCCAAGAAACAATCTCTCACAATGATCTCCATCCCGTCTGATTAGGTACATCAGCGCAACATCCAACTCCACACGCAATTGCCCAGTGGTGCCACTAGCAACCACGTCTGCTTAAGGGAACCGCGTGCTGAAATGACAACACAACACCATTTGGGGTTGCCCTGCAGAGGAGATGGTGTTACGATAGTAATCAAGCAGTATGCAGCCTTCCCTCCCTTCTCACCCACTTGGCATGCATGCCCACGTACTAAGTGGTTGGAGGCATCTTAGCTTCCTTTCTACACAAACATCCAACTTCCGCTTCACACCCACCGACCCAACCACCCACTAGTTACACATTCCGCACCTTCTAAAGCCATTCTCAAGGCTAAGTGACAGCATGCCACTCCTCCTAAAGACTCATGACACCTCCAACAGTAGGCAATCTACTTCAAAATTCACCCATTACCTGTGCTAACAACAATTAACTGCGGCCCAACAAAGCAAGAGCAGTCCTACACCTCCTGGAACAAAATATGTCGCACCTGTCACATAGTCATACAAAACAAGAACATAACCGAACAAGTTGGCTGTAATCCACAATAAAAAATCACTATTACCAATTCATGCCCAAGTACTACAGCTCTATGAGCTTTTTTTCCTCCCTCAAGACAAAAGGAGACATCATACCCGGGCAGAATACATACGTGTGCATTCAACACACCACTCCGAAAAGGTACAACGATGGCGCAGTTGAGTTACCTCATCACCAAAATCCGTCAATCAACAATCCACCAACGTATAGCACAATCCACTTCACCTTGCCCAGCGCCATCCTTCGTGCTCTCCTCGGTAAGGCTACTGCGTCATCGGTCTCCTCATGTCCCATGCTGCAAGCCAATCCCGTGTGGGGTAGGGAGGAAATTCGCCAACCATCACGCATGTCCATCACCAGTAGAGGAAACATTGACCTAAAAGCGATTAGTCAAACTCCTGTCAACGGTACGGCATCACAACAACTATAGTGACAGTAATTAAGCTCCGATATGGCTATCTGTCTAAAATCCATTGTCACATTGCACGCATGCAAAGAAAAGCGAAACTACTTGTCTCAGACAGCGGAAGTACGCTTACTACCATCGAATGGCAGACCGCCGTTTCTCGTATAAATTAATCACACTTGGGCAATAGGTGGTCGTCCCACTCACTGCAACGGCCACATGCAGGCGTCATTAAAAATGCCCCCTGGATACGCATCGACAACTAGTGCCAAGTATGGCAATGGGTCGTACAGATGATAGTGCGTACACACTAAAGCACCACAAATACACTCCCAATTGCTCCACACCTACTTCATATCGGCATCACCTCATGTCATAGGGGCAGTGACAACATCTAAACACCTTAGATTTAACAAACGAGCGAAACCAATCCTTGTAAGAGGATGATAGCATCTGATCGACTTATCTAACATGCGTACCAAGTTACAGGTTCGCCCTTGTTTCGCTCTCGCGTGGCACTCAGACCACACTCATCGTTCATAAGGCCTCCTCCGCACTGAGGGAGGTAACTTTCGGTAATTTTTAATTAGTCGAATAACTGCGACCCCACAGCTGTCGATGACGACATTCATATTCCCCCTTGCCATTTCCAGTGACGCCGAAGATGGGTGTTGTTGGCAGCCTGATGAGTCTGTGATGTAGCTAAAAAGCGACCCATCATCATCCACCACCCCCACAATCTCATCAAATCAATGAGCACATCAAAGAAGTCAACAGCAGCCCAATTAAAAAAGGCATTGCAAAACATGGAAGGTAGATTATTACACCAAGCAACACTGTCGAAACAAGTCAATGTGCTATTGAGTGACATCTCGTCTACGCGTTCCAACACAGTGGCAGAGCATCTGCACTCAAGGACCATAGAAGAATGACCACCAGTAGCGTAGTCGATGTAGACGGGCTTCGTCTCACTCCCTATGGCCAGTGGGCAGGAATACATGAGCTTGCAATTTACTTCAGCGCGAATTGCCACCCCACACACATCGATCTCCCATCGCATCACAAACGCAATCACATCAAGAGCAGCCACGCATCACCCGAGGCTGAATCTACTCAACATTTTATCTGATAACTAAACATCGTACCAGCTGGTTCTTCATTCGTCTTCGTGCTGCATATTCAGCCTGTTCCCCTCCTCGTGTCTGTCCACTTCCCACAGCATATGCTATCGCTTCTCCACCACATCCTACCACGTCAATACGTGTCTTATTACGCCAAACTTGTAGGAGCCAAAAGCAGTGGGCCAGTAGACATTCCATCCCCGTTGCAGCCTCTAACAATCTGCGATAAAGAAATGAAAGCACCACATCTATACACACCTGTTCAATCACTTTGTGTTTACCAACTTGCCACGCATGGCTTGACTTTCAATAGGATAAGTTCCGGTTTTACAAGTGCATTGCCTATAACTCGTTTCAAATTATCCTATTAACGCTCCGTTAAAACTAACCCAACCAAAAGTGTGACTAGGAATTTAAAGTTGCTTAATCCCAATGCACGAAGGTCCGCTACAACCATTCAGAGAAACAAGTTCATTTCCCCTAGACCCAGTCCTTTGCGCCTGGCTCAGAATCGGACACCAAGTCATGTCGAAGCTGAACCCACGACCAAGTGGCTACTGAAATCTTGCACATGCGCTGTATTAAGGAAGGATTTAACACACCTAGGGACTCAGGCTTCAACCACTGATGTAGATTTTAATGAGTAATTCAAATGCGAAGCGTCAAGCAAGCGCAATTCGCCTTTTGCTATGCACCAATTATGAAAAGATTTGGCGACCTAGGGTAAAAGAGGAGTGCTGTATGAAAACGCGTACATTAAAACATTAACGCATAAAAGGGAATGATAACAATTCGTATGTTGAGATTCATTCTCACCTGGGCAACGTTCGAAGCAATGGCAAAGGCGAAACCCATATTTAGTGTTAGCCGATAGTGCCTCCACAGTTATGACAAACGCTTCACCGAGGGAAGCAAACTTCCGTCGGATCCAGGGTCTCCAATGTCCTTAGCAAGAAGAAAAGCAAAATAATAGATGCATCTCCAACTACATTCAACAAATTATGCTACATTTGTCAAAATTTACTGTTAGTAAGAAACAGACCATTTAAAACACCATTGCAGCGATTTTAATTAACCGCTTAAACCACTTTGCAGGATAAAAATTTACCGCAATTTCGCATTATATCTAAGAGCAACTTAGTCTTTCCCTTCACGATTAACTTGGCAAATAAGTGAGTACATGTATATAAATAAAAGCTTTCCAAAACGACTGAAAATAATGCAAAACGTTAGTGGACACTCAACTTTTTCCACAAATCCAGCCCCACCAATAACTGACAAAAAGTTAGCGCGACAAAAATAACAAACCATTCAATGCGAATAGTAATGTCAGTCTCCGAAGTACATGGCCAACCCGCACGACAAATTAGACCAATAAAAAATGGTTCCTTGCAAAGCGCCATAAACCAACCATGAAACACTCGTACGCCGAGCCGTGATAATATCGAACATAGCAATGCATTCGAACACAATTGGCATATTTACGCAAATAGAGGCAGCCCTCGTGAGCATAGTTTATTACAAATCATTGTTGTATTCGAGCAATCATTAACAGCACTTTGGCGCACTATCGTATAATCACTAGCACAGTTAATCCTGAGTAAATTTTAGTAACTCTACCGATGGATGAATTAACTGACTTTATTTTTTCGCTCTCTAAGTCTTGTTGTAACAAAAAATTTGTTCATATCAACAGCTAGAAAGACTAAGTTGAAGAAACGAGCATTTAACGCTAACAATGGTCGCTGCTAAAATATGTCTGAGTGCAACTAACATTTTTTTCAAGCTAATGTAATTCTATCCAAAATTTCGATTAGCTGTAATCTCAAGGTTGATAACAATACTTATTACCAAAGTTCGCTTTTTGCATAGCGAATAGCCTTTGCATATGGCCGGCGGCATACATGAAAACTTGGGATTTGTCAAGATTGTGGTTGCTGTTCGAGGCTTGCACTTTGCTTTAAAGGAAGTGGATGTGTGAGTATCCATTATAAAGTGTGTTTTATTTGTTTATTTTGTATATGTTTAGAAGCGTGGCTTGGCTTAAAGGTGTTGTTAGGGATTTTTAGCTTGCTGTAATCATAGTTTCTGTATTGCCTGTGGTGGCATGCTCGAATTCTGTTGCCCAATTTAGTCTGATACTAGCATCGACAATGTCCTTCTTGACGTGGGTGGCATGCCGCGGTATGGTTATGATAGCTTATTTTGATGGTTGCAAGTTTTCTTTTTAAAGTAAGACAAAGGTTGAGGGTTCGGATTTTCTTGTTGGTTATGCGTCTCATTTGTATGCATGAAGTAACCTGTCGAGCTGTTCCAGATGACTTTAGGGTAGTGTTTTAGGTTCTATGGGAACTGTTTTGGGAGGTCATAAAGTTGAGATGAGGAAATCTTAACCTTGTTTTTAATGCTACAGGTACGGGCAAATCTGTTGGGAAGAACTGACAAATGATACAACAATTGTGGTATGTAGTTCCCTGTGTCTTGATTTGGCCTATAGCGCATCAATGAATTCAAAAATGTGAATTTTTAGTAATTCTAGCAGTTAAGCGTGGGGGTGCCTCGCTTCCTATGGTCCAGCCCAGATAACTGTTGTTGACTTTGATGAAAAGTAAGGGCGAACACTCACGTGCTAACTTTGGTTAATAAACCTATAAGTTTATTTTTTTTCGCTGGCTCTAAATGGGCTTTAGTGCAACTCACACATCTTTTCATTGATTGTAAGAACATACTAATGAAAGTATTCTATTGTTGGGGTTAGAGGGGATGCATTATGATTTAGTCATCAAAGTGCCGAAGCGTCAGCTTGTACTTGATTTCCGCTCTGCTATCTGATTTAAGCTTTTTATTGTAGGAACTTCATTTCGATCTAGGTAAATCCTATGCGGTTGGTCAGTGCTAAGACAGAGGCGGAAGTATTTCTTCATGAGAGCACTTTCTTCGTCTCCTGTAAAGGCCTTCGCTCCCCGTTTCTCAGCTGCAAGGGTTAGTGAGGACGTCTGTTCTGTGCGACGCAGTCATTGGAGGGTTGAGTCTGCGCTCCTTCATCGTCCATTTTAACAGCGTGCAATTCATTCGACGCTCCTTGCATGGGGCAGCGAACCACAGTCTCATGGTAACGAGTACGTGCGTGGAGGCGAACAATCAAAAGACTGTCTTTTTGGTGGAATTACGGGTGTCAAATGCTCGACTCCTTTCTCATCTCCTTGCCTCAATATAGCCCCACTACATTCCTCTGTTCTTTGTGTGTTGAAAGCCTACGACTAGCCTGTGCTTGCCACAATGTGCCTACAATTTGTCATGCATCGGCCAGTTTTTGCCTACTGTGGAGGATTTGTGTATTGTATTCTCAGGAAGCGATTGCTATTGTTGCCTATCAGTGGTCACTCTATAATGCCTGATCGTTGCTTTTTTTGGGGGCTACCATGTTTCTTCATTTTCAGTTTAAAAACATTTATTAAGGTGATGGTGTTGTTGCTGTGGTCTGTGGCAAAGTAGCCAATCAACTGTTTTGCATCTTCGGGGGTCAGCCGTTTGTTAATTTCAGCCTCGTCTTGTGGCCATAGTGGTTTATGGAAGCGAACATGCAAATGCTTTCTGATCTTTATCAAATCACTGACAGATGCCAAGGTGGTTTTGGAACGGCTGTTATTGCTCGAGTGCTTTTCAAGGGCAGAAATGACACTGCAAGTTTCACCACTGCAGCGGCTGACGATGGCTGTGGTAGGGGAGACGAAATCATACAGGAGAAGGTCTGCAAGTGTCCTGAGCTTAAATCAATGACACTTGATCGAGAGGGAAGGTTGATGAAGGGTGATTGAGGGTGATTGAAGAGGATTGTGATGGAGAGTAGGAGAGGAGCGAAGAGAATCCTAGCTCCGTCGAAAGGTTACAAAAGGGAAGGCAGCTGATTGTGGCGAAAAATGCAAGGATAGGTAGATTGGAGCTGTTGGCTCTTTCTTACCATGCGAAGGCCGCTCTAGCTGCTGCTGGTGGGGACGCTGGACCATTGTGAGACTACCCAACGAGATGGAGCTGCGCCTGTACGCCTTTCTATTCAGGCATCCCTGGCATTCGCTTAAACGTCCATTTATTGAGGACGCAGCCCATCTCCCTCGAATCTGCGTATCCATTTATTCGTGCCATTTGTTTACTCATTCACTTTGACTACTTCCATTCTTGCATTTCTTTAGCGTTGATTCACCTTCAGAAACAGAGTCAACATCACATTCCTGCTTGAAAGCGCTTTCTTCATTCGGTAAAAAGCTTGCCAAATCTACTAAGAGGGTTGTTATGGGCATAGGAGGGAGGGAAGAAAGGGAACGAAGTCAACGTTGAAGCAGGCGGTAGGGCAGAGGATGGAACCTTTTCGATGGCGGATCGTGGTGGGGGGGGGGTGGAGGGGAGTGAGGTCCTCCAGTTCCATCTGTTCCGCGGCTGCGCCCACCAACACTTCATTTCATCGGGGTATCAGCAACAGGCGAAACCCAGGTATGCCTTCCTCTCGTCCTGTAGCCATTAGCAACCATCTCAACTGGCAGCTGTTTATGTCGCTGTGGGTGCAGTTAGATGGGCGCCTTGATAGAGGTACTGACGGATCTGTGTGTGTGTGTGTGTCGCAGCTTTGTAGTACGTAGCTGAACTGAGTACTTGTGGCCTATTGGATATTTGCAGAGTTTATGTGTGAAGGAGAGGACGATTGAGAACTTATGCGGTTGCTGTGGAGGTTGATGGTTTTGATCCTGGCATTAGCGGTTCTGTTTGTCACTGGATTCTGGCACTCAATTTGATTTTCTTTGGATGCGTTCACTGCTGACAATGCTTGCCTTTACTGCTGTTCCGGATTCATGTGCTTATCTTTCCTCCTTCCACCAGTTTTGTTGTGCTTTACAATGCATCGGCTTTCACGTCTACCTAGTCGTTATGCTACTGATGAGTTTGTAAGTAGCCAAGACTAAGGATTCTGTGGAGTATCTACCAGCAGACGAGTTCAAATGTTTCAAAGGCACGTCAAGCATTATTCTTTGGGGTCGTGGACATCTAAAAATTAGGCTTATTGTCAGCTGCCTGCCACATCAAGGACTTGGAACCTGATTGTAGTTAATCTTCCTCTGTAGTGTTCAACATCAAATGCGGCACGACGATGCGATTGGGAGGAGGTTACATGTCGTCATTATTTACCCCGGCAGCAACGAACTACCTCTATCTTCGCTAACTTTCCACCGTACAATGCAGATGCGCATCGGGAAGAAGTTATCATTTAAGGGCGGATTCTGTTTAAGGCATAGGTGTTGATCATCCATTGTAAGCACCTGCGACAAGTGGGTTTTGGGAAGAGAGGGCGAGTATTTGAGAGGAAGGATCAGCGTCTGACATCAAGATGATTCCAGATTATTCCAACGCAAACGTGACACTGCATTTAACAAATGAATTAAAACAAGAGGACGAAAGAGCTGTACGAATTTATTAAATTAAGGTCGAACGCGGATGTGCGTTGCATAACATTGGGCTGGAAGAAGCATAGCCACTACAGCTCCAGATGTGGTTAGCCTTAACAGGTACCACATCTGTTGAGACGCACTGAATAAACTTCAGAATAAGCAGTTTCGGTGGTGACGATGAGCTCATCGGTTGCCTTCGCACAACTACTTCCCCATCAATTTGTACATAATACGTAAGATTGTGGAAATGGATGTCACTCAAAATGTGTGCAAGTCTTATGCCTCCTAACTCGAATTGTGCTGCTCATTGTTAATTGCTTGGAGGCAAGAACATATCCAACGAATTTTCGCAGCATGTGACGAAGAATCGGTGATTCCATTACTGCGAAGCTGAATGTGGGTCAGGTAGACACTGGCATATCTTGTTGATGCAGGGATGAATGCTCGTCTCTCGCGTTTACATCTCCTTGTGTGATATTTTCCTTTATTTGGTGGAGTTCCACAGACAAGATGAAAGTGAGTAACAGCTCTTAATAAGGCGACACTACCCTCTGACAAATCCAATGAAAGCTCTCACCCTCACTTCAAGGACACAAAGCCAGCCATTCAAGCGGTCTGTCCTTAACCTACCAGTATGGCACCTACGATGCTGATAAAAGCACTTTGACCTATGATCTACGTGACTATAATCCATGTTCTATTTTTAGTCAGTAGAAGAGTAGAGTCAAGCTGGGCTGTGTCCAATGCCACTCTTATAAGCCGTGACATTGTCATCTGATGAAGAGGACAGTCGTGTCACAGCTATTCACCAATCACAAACCGCGATTTCATGAGACAAAGTAAAAGCAGTAGAAGGAGGGAGAAAAGACTAAGTTGATGCGTCTCTTCCACAAAAAGCTCCGTGCCTACGCATTGAATGTCATGTAAAAGAATTGCTTGCGAGGATGCTCGCAAATAAGTCACTTGGGTGCTTCAAGACAGCGTTCACAAGGAGAAGAGTCAGAGGAGATGAATGGCAGGCCTTTATTATCGTTCATGGTTTGTAATCAAACAGGTGGTGCTGTAGGGTTTTGATCCAAGTGGAAGTATTATTGAATGAGAAGGTTTTTTCCTTGCAAATCTCATCCCGTCTCCGGCACTTTCCTCTCGCATGATATGCACTGAAGTTTGCTTAAAATGTGTGATGAGATCGCACCCGCCTCCGAGGTCCGAAGAGGGATGCTTATAATCCGACCTCAATTGGTGCAGCGGTGTCCACAAAGACCTCCACCTCGGCATCGTAATAAGGTGACACCAGATCAGACATAATCAGTAAGGAGAATAAGATCTGTGGTATAAAATAGCGTAGCGAAGAAAGTCTGTCATGTCACCATCACCATTTGAGTGCGAGGAGCCTCAGGCTCCATCAAACTGGTAAGTGCAAAAATTCAGTGGCGGTAGGGAGTTTAAAAGCTAGGCTGAAAAGACGTCTCTCCTTATTCACGTGTTCGCGTTCTGCTACTATTGGCGTAATAGCATGTGTTTCATCGCGGAAATCTCCTCATCGTGCAGAATCTCTGACTCACGTCGTAGGCTGCGAAGGGTTGAACAAGAACCATAAGCGGTTGCCAGGGGGAAAGTAAAAGACATATTTGTCTATCAATTGTAATGACCTAGCAATGGAAGGTGCTACTGCTGCTGTTGCTTGTCCCCTTCATGTCTTCTTATTCCCACCGCCCAGTTAACAGCCTCTACGAGAAGACTCGTCTAAGCCGCCAATGGATGGGTGAGTGGCCTCTGCTCTTCTCAGCAGACGCCTCGTTGCTGACTCACCCACCTTCGGTGGTTGGTCAATGGTTGTTGGATCAATACAATCGATAAGACTACCTGCTGTACATTCTTTGCTCATTGGTTGTCTGCCTGGCCGATCGGTTCATTTACCAATCCACTCGACCCACGAGGAGTTGGGCTGCGAACAATCTCACGGATGGGTGAGTGGAAAATGATTTTTGTATTTACTCAAGATTATGTTATGTAGGGCTGTCGATTGTTGTAAAAATATGCTAATTATTGTAATGCATCGCCGTCGAATGCGATATTATTACTACAGGTCGGTGTACGAGTGTCTTAACTCACCGACGATGTTTTGTTGCGAAACGATTTCGTATCCATTCAGCTTATCGTGCATCAGAGCCAGGTCATTTTGAAAACCAATGCCACTATTTATAGGTCCACTCCACCCATGATCGTTTCATGTCCACAGAGGAAATTGGCTGATATTGTAGGCGAATATAGCTGAGATGGATATTGTTGATCTTTATGCTAGCAAATCTAGCATTCGTTCGGCTATGTTTGCCTAAGAGATCGCAATTGTAAGGTATAACATTGATAAATCCAAGTCACGACATGTGGAGGACCAAATCATGGGAAGGCAGAGCGTGGCAATGATTGCCACATTAACATGTGGCAGTCCATACCCAATTCCAGTGAAGAATGGTTTCCAATTGGCAAGGTAGTGGACCTATCAGTCCAACGCATGTCGGCGTTGGTCTAGGTGGCCAGTTTTTGGCGATATCACCGACAGCGTCGTCAACGCTGCCACTGGAGACGTCTTTTGAGATAGCACTCATATTGCACTTTCGCAAACGTACTTTATCATGGCGTCCCTGCAAGCATATTAGAGCACACTGACAAAAGAGCTGCAAGAGAGTTGAATTGGTTTATTGGCAATTATGCCTCTGATTCGCCATCACTTCACCATCATCCTATCCGTCCGTCCGCTTTCCTTGGCCTAATTTATATCGTCTGTTGCTCTTATCCTTTATTCAGATTCAGGAGGGCACTTTGATTTGGAGCAGAGAAGTGTCTGAATTCACAAGAGGTAACCAGCTCAAAGGAAAGTAGGGGGAAAAGAGGTCGAGGATAGGCAACCTGGATCGGACGACGCATTTTGATCGAAGCACATTGGCATTGTCCCATTTGCATGCACCATTATGCAGGAAAGTGGCTTAAGGTGGAAAAGTACAAATGCAGGTGATGCCCTTGCAAAAGCACCAACATGGAATAATGTGCAAAGCTCACACCAGTCGGCGGCGTTGGGAGCCAGTCACCACGCAGCACGTGCAAGTAATCGACTCACGCGTGACAGATTGGAAGAGGTCAATCATACTCGCACACCCAACCCTCGAACATGTTCTACTGCGCGCTGCTTCTATTCATTTTGCTTCAATGCATCGCTCCCGCCATTCAGTTCTTCGTCAGTGTCTCCGTCCTACTTCGTTTTCTACCTATCTCCGGTCTTCCTTTTGTTTTCCGCCCTCGTTTCTTCGTCAGCTCCAACCTCCCGCCTCGCCGTTATCGAGACGTCAGAGAACCAAACCAGATAGATGTAGTAGAAATTAGGGGTAAGTTGTGCTACTAACCTCTCCTCATTCTCCTCCTTTATTGTGTCACCTTCCTTCTTTCTTGCTTCATTTATGTGCTTCATATCGCTAGTATTACATCTGGTATCCCATGCAAAACGCGTAGAAAAAGAAAGTTGTGCTTAGCCTCTTCAAGTATGCTATTGACATGAAATCCACAGTCCGTCCACCAAGTTAAATGCTTCATATTTAACTCAGCCAAGTGGCTAGATGAGTGGGTAAATGCATCGATTCATGAAAACGTGGGAGACAGGGCTTTGACCTATTTTTTCGTCAGTAAAAATGCAGAGCACAGCTGAGCTGTGTCAAATGCCAAACCTTTTAGGAGTTCAAAGGTTTAAGCCATGATACCGTCATCTGCTCCAAGTGCAACTGCCATTGCATGGAAAGAATTTTTTCTTGCAAATTATTTCCCGCCTTGAGCGCTGTCCTATCGCATGATAGTCACCGATACCCACTTAAAACGCACGATAAAATTAAACCTCGTTTTGAGGTTTGAAGAGGGATGCTTACAACCCGACCTCAATTGATGTCAGATTACCCACAAACACCTCCACCTTGGCATCATAATAGAGTGACACCAAATCAGACATAATCAGTGAGGAGGACAAGAACTGTGGTAGGAAATAGCCCAACAAGGAGTCTTTGTAATGCTACAATCGCTGTTTGAATGTGAGTAGCCTCAGGCGACATCGAATTGATAAGTGCAAACATTCAGTGTCGTCAGTGAGTTCAAAAGCCAAAATGACAAACAATTGTTAAGCGTAAACTTATTTGTGGAAAGACATCTCTCTCCATTGACTTGTTCGTTCTTTACCACTATTGACGCAATGGCGTGGGTTTCATTGCGGAAATCTCCCCATCGTGCAGAATCGCTGGCTCCACGTCGTAGGCTGCGAGGTGCGTGAATAAGAGCCAAAGCAGTTGCCATGGAGGAAGTGGAAGACATATTTGCCATTTATTTGTAATTCCCTAGCAGTGCAAGGTGTCCAACAAGTTAAAAAAAGAGGTGGATGGGAGGAACAGCTCACAGTGGACGATAGCATGCTTGCACAGGATTCAAAGCAAAGAGCCAACACGAATGCCGGTGATTAGAGTATTTAATTATCTCTATCAAAGCTTTTTGATGAGCATCTTAGCCTGGAAAAATCGGATCTAGAGAAGCCCTACAGTCCGACGTAAAACGGTTTTGTGGGTTTGCTGTTAATACTTGCCACCGAATGTGCAAATAAATCACATTTTTCGTAAAGTACACATACAGCAATATTTTGACGCTGCCATCTGAGAAAGTTTTCATATTCGCAAATTCAACTCATATGTGTGCGCTCTAGTGGCATCTGTGGATAGCTGTCACACGCCACGCCAAGGCTTGAAACAATGTCGATGCAGTTGTGCAACTTTTGTTTGGCAAGCAATTTAGCAAGTAGACGAGGTGGTGGGGACAATCATCTGCCTTCTAATTAGGTGATCTTTAAAGCCTTACTTAAACACTGCGGTTTATGGCTACGTTGAGTGTTGTTTCAACAAGTAATTTTATTCACACATCGGTCAGTATTTATGTGGTACTATTCACTGCTCTTGCTTCGAACCCTCATATCCATTGCTGTTCGTCAGCAGCATTCAAATCTTATCGATTGTCGATCAATCAATTAAACAATCAATCGACATGTCGCATTTGAACATCACTCGCACTATTACTTACGCTGAGGTAGGTTTGGTGAGGCCAATTCATGTTAGTCTTGTTTTAATAGAAAGCGATCATGCACGTAGTTGACATGGAGGGAGCCGAGGAGGACTTCCGCCTGAGTATCCTCTTCTGCGTGCACACGTGCAAGCAGATGAGCCAAGCTGTCTATGTGCGGCACCAAGAGTTCATTCTACTGGTAAGTTTGCAGATGAGCAGCGTCATTAACAACAACGTGTTTTTCAGAGGAGGGCAAGCGGGTCGTGATTAAGGAGGTAGAGGTGGACCCTGCGCTGATACCGTCGCCACCGTCTCAAGCATCGCTGGCCTTACCCACCTTGCCTCAGTCCTCCCCATCTCAGTCGTCTATGTTCGTCAGTATGTTAAAATGCACATTGTCCACCTAATTCTACCTCTCTCATGTCTACTTACTTCATGCCTTCTTACCGCCTACCCCTCCTCTCATTCTGAGTCTCCTCATTTCATTCATGCATTCATGCACTCATTTTATGCATTCATTCATTCGTTTATTCATTGATGACCTCCACTGTTTTACCCATTCCGTGCGGTGAACCTCTTCTCCTTCACGCAGACTTGCAAGGAAACTATGAAATGAAGGACTTCCTAATTCCTCATTATGAGAATGTTAGGCGCAGGGACAGGCGCAGGCGCAGGAAAAAGGGACAACTATGTCAGCCACCAGCAATAGCATGGCCACGTCATAGAGATTGGATACTCCCGACTACCTTACTGCCTCCTCGCCAAACCACGTGGTCGGTGCCTGGTGAGGAAGTTGGGACGGCGAAGTGCAGTCAAGGCAAATAACAACTACCCACGGGTCATCATCGTCGGCCGTCCCTCCTCACCCCTACTCTCATCGGCTCGTCACATCGTTAGCCCAGAGAGCGTGTCGAGTGAATGAATTCCGCCCACCCACCCACCCCTCTTGTCTCTACCAGCCCATCCATCATCCATCTTCGTCGCCGTCGATTTCTCTCTCATTTGGCAGTTGGGTCGGAGGCTCGCCAACAGTTCCCTCGCCTTTCAGTAAGTGCTGCTAAGCTTCTCCCAAATGCGTCAATGACTCATCCACCTTAAGTTGTTAGTCGATGGTTGGATCAATAGAATCGATAATACCACTTACTGTGCATTCGTTGCGTATTGGTTGTCTGCCTAGCCATTCGGTCGCTCCATTCAATGATCCATTCGACCCACGGCTAGTCGGGCTGAGAACAATCTCACGGATGGGTGAGTGGAAAATGGCTTTTACATTTACTCAAGAATATATGTTGTGCACGACTGTCAATCGTTGCAAAATATGGCAGAGGCGACTTGATGCTGGGTTTGAAGAAGACGATGAGAAGAGAACCGTGAGAAAGCCAGAAGAACAATGCGTTCTCGTGACGCTAAAGTGGAAAGCTAAAGGCAAGGAAATGAAAATAAGGCAACTGCTCACTCCACTTCCTTGAGTGACTTGAATGCATAGGGCACACGCGGTAGAACATAATGCAAGGCGCAATGCTTGAGAGCATCTCCAGCCTGGTGGAGGACAAAGGTGACACTTATCAAAGACTCTGCACGGTGCTTTGGTGTAGCCTTCTCCGTTTCCTCCCTTTCTCCCATCTTTTCATTAATCGATGTTTTTACCCACCCTTTTAGCCATTTGACCGGGTTAAATATGAAGCATTCAGCTTAATGGAGAGAATGTGAATTTCTTGTCAACGGCATACTTGAAGGGGCTAAGCACAGCTTTCCCTTTCTATCCATTTTACATGGGATGCCAGATGTAATGATGTCGACGTGACGCACGCAAACGAAGCAAGAGAGAAGAAAAGGAAGGCGACACAAGAAAGAAGGAGAAGGAGGAGGAGGGGTTGGTAGCACAACTTGCCCCTATTTTCTACTATATCTAGCTGGTTTGGTCCTTTGACGTCTCGAGAACGGCGGGGTGGGAGGTTGGAGCCGACGAAGAAACGAGGATGGAGACGACGGAAGTAGAGAACATAAAGAAGACCAGAGGCAAGTAAAAAAACGAATTGGAACGGAGGCACTGACGAAGAACTGAATGGCGGGAACGATACAGTGAAGCGAAATGAGTAGAAACCGACGAATTAACGCGCAGCGGAACATATTTGAAGGCTGGCTTGTGATTACGATTGGCCTCCTTCAATCTGCAACGTGTCGCGTGGTGGCTGGCTTCCAGCGCCGCCGACAGGTGTGTTGGTGCTTTTACAAGGGCAAGCGTTACTTGCCTTGGAAATCATTCTTCATTAGAATTGGACATAGACTGCTACCTTTCAATTTAGTAGTCATTGCCACACTGCCTTCATGACTCGAGATTGTAAATGCTATACTTTACAGTTAAGGTCTCTTAGGCAAACATAGCTAGACGAATGCTAGATTTGCCTAGTGCACAAATCCATCATAAAGTTTGACCATGTCCCTCTCAGCTGTATCCGCTTACAATGTCAGCCACCTTCCTCTGCGAACATGAAGCGCTCAAATAATAATGGTGACATGACAAAGACTCCTTGTTAGCCTATTTTCTGCCACAGTTATTATTCCCCTTAGTGATTATGTCTGAAGTGGTGTCACTCTATTGTAATGCCTAGGTGGAGGTCTTTGTGGACACCTCTGCACCAATCGAGGGTGTATTATAAGCATTTCATCTTCGAACCTCGGAACCGAATGCAATCTCATCGTAAAATTTAACTGGATTCCAGTGAGTGTCGTATGGGAGGACAGCGCCAAAGACGGGAGAAGATTTGCAAGGAAAAATCCTTCCATTCAATGTACCTGCACTTGGATCAGAATCGTCCAGCATCACTTGTCTGATTACAAACCACAAACGATAATAAAGGCCTGCCATTCATCTTCTCCGACTGTTCTCCTTGTAAACACTGTCTTGAAGCACCCAAGTGACTTATTTGCGAGCATCCTTACAAGCAATTCTTTTACATCACCTTCAATGCGTAGACATGGAGTCTTTTGCATCAAAGACGCATCAACTTAGTCCTTCCTCCCTCCTCCTACTGCTTTTACGCTGTCTCATGAAATCGCGGTTTGTGACTGATGGATAACGGTGACATGACTGCCCTCTCCATTAAATGACAATGCCACGGCTTAAAACCTTTAACCCATATAAGGGTGGCAATGGATCAGCCCAGCTTGACTCTGCTCTTCTACCGACCATGGATAGAAAATAGATCAAAGCGCTTTCATCAACGTCATAAATGCCACATTGCCAGGTTAAGGACGGACCGCTTGAATGGCTAGCTCTGTGTCCTTGAAGTGAGGGTGAGAGCTTTCATTAGATTTGTCAGAGGGTAGTGTCGCCTTATTAAGAGCTGTTACTCACTTTCATCTTGTCTGTGGAATTCCACCAAATAAAGGAAAATATCACACAAGGAGATGTAAACGCAAGAAGCGAGTATTCATGCCTTGCATCAACAAGATTTACTAGTGTCTACCTGACCCACATTCAGCCTTGCAGTAATGGAATTCACCGATTCTTCGCCTGGTGCTGCGCGAATTCGATGGACGTGTTCGTGCCTTAAAGCAATCAACAATGAGCAGCATAATTAGAGT
>JADWOT020000003.1:4232926-4244230 GCA_036345935.2 Taenia hydatigena
CTCCGATGTTAAGGTGCTTTACCGTGTTGCATCAATTGTAATACACGACATGACCGATTGCGGAAAACCTTCATGGAAGACTGCAGATCGTTCTCAACTTTCTACCACTTTCAATTCCCAAACCCCACCACAAACGTTCCTCCCCACACATCACTTTACTGCGTGCATCATTCTCGTGCTGTCTTGAGGCCAACAGAGCTGAAAGCGTTGGTTGATGAGAGTGATTTCTCCCATTTTACAAGGCCACAGTTGGACATGCTACCACACATTTACTACCGGTGTGAATAACTCGTGACGTAAGCATATAAAATGGAATTCACACAACTCTTTTGCTAAATTTGGGCATTGTGTACCTCACTCTAAAGGTGACGTAAAATGATGCTCCTTTATACGATGACACACTGTCTAGAAGCCGACAAACACAAACCATGAACCCAATACCTCCCACTCCACAAATCCACAGTTGAGCCTCCTGCCACGCATTTACTACCTGTGTGAATAACTCGTGACGCAGGCACATAAAATGAAGCATATTGTCAGTAAAACAGTTACACTGCAGTTTGTTTCAAAGAAGGTGCAAGGATGAATAGGTGTGCGATCGCAACCTCGGGATCTGATGGGTTCCTATTAAATACAATTGCGTTTCATATACGTCAGCTGGTCGGCTGTACATGAAACCTGTGTGCCGGCAAGCTGACGACTAAACCAGATTTGATGAGAGAAATACAAATGAGACTTTGAAGGTGGAACCAAGGAAATTACCAGCAAACCTAGCAATGCACAGTCACAGTAAGAAATGAACTGTGTAAGGCGAGTGGCAATCCCTGACCTCCAGAAGGTCAAGCACCATGCACATGTATATGCACCATCCTCCTGATGTAGTCGTACGGTAGACATCAAAGATCTATGCACTGAATTCACCATCTCTTCGTTTGTTTACTTTATGAGAAGTTTCTTACTGCCATTCCGCACAAGGTCTTCATTTCTGTCATTGCTTCAGACAAAATTATTACACCTTGCCAATGTTTTACGTATTGATGGCAGACTTTGTCACTAATTTCGAGTCCATGCAGTTACACGTTATTTTAGCATTTTGCGTACATTTTTCTGGGGTACGTGTTGGTGGTTAGATGGATCGCGCTATCTTCAAGCTGACCGTAGCCCAATGTCTTCTTTGCCCGACATGCTTTGACATTCCGCAAGGCTGTTGGGAGACAACTTTGCCGCTTGGAAGCAAAGAGTTAACATCTACTGCCTTTGATTCTTCTATGCTCGAAGAAAACCTCCAAGCAAATTCAAACTAACAAAAATTCAACTTCAACTGACGTTCTGGTTACCTCGCAGTCTCCAGCAACAAGACTCTGAGTTGGTAATAGCCCTAGGTTGAATTGAAGTATGCTTCATCCAAAAATAGATGCAAAACATATAATTCAGGTGCGTGTTCTTAGATCACTAGTCTTGCTGAACACTAAGTCATCTTACCAGAGCAGAACCTGCTGACGATACCTGACTTCTACTAGAATTTGATTATGAAAGAGGAATTCTTTATGTCTAACTTTCAATACTTAGCAAGAAACTGTTTAAATTAATGCTGGAAGGGTTGATTTACCTAATCAAATCCAGAGAACGAAATGACTTACCTGTTTAGTCGACGTCCTTTCTGACTAACTACATGCTCGCTGCTCTCACACAGGTCACCGGTCGCAGTTTCTTTAACAACGAACGGTAGTAGTCCACGGTGTCGGAAGAGGTGGAGTTGAGTGAGATCGGTTTCACCAGTGGAAAGAGATCGGTCATCTGCTCTGCCACCTCCATGAGAGACTTGTACGACACTTCACGGGCCAACTCCGCATGGCGTTTCCGGTTGTCGGCATCATTCAGGCAAATCCGACCTGTCGATGTGTAGGAGCGCCAAAGTGACTAGCTTTTGGAAGTAAAGGCAGATAGCTGTAATTACGCCAGGGCTTGCAAAAAGATAGGTGGCATGCTTGTAATCCTCAGGTGTCTTTTGCGGCATTTTTGTGATATTTCTGGATTCCGACTTTGATATGAATTCATCATTGTGATTCAACCAACCCTAAAACGTATCATTACTATTATTTTACGTAAGGCGACTACTCACAGCAGGAAATTTTGAGTTCAGTTGGACTTTGAGATGCCTACATATCTACGCATGTAAATGTGTATATGACCTACTAAATCCAAGAGTGATGACATTTGAGGCAATAATTTTGCCACATTTTGTCTGCGATCCTACTGAATCGGGATGCATCAAAGGACTCAACCCAATGGCGGCCACAATAGCAAGTGCGGCATCGCAACAGCCGAAAATGTTGCTACCAAATGCGGTTATTTAAGGTGCTACTCCTTTAAATTGCACGCTTCATGAGACAAATCAAGTGAAAGTATCAGGACAACCTCGAAGATTCGCAAATTCACCAGTTCTTCCCCCAGCATGAAATCGCATTTACTCATTATTCCATCAGTAGGTTATAATTCAAAGTGATTGAGATTCGGTGCTTCATTTTGGAATCCCTAATGCCAAAAGACATGTATGATGGCATCCGAATTCCCACTTGACATTCTAGACATTCTCAGAGAGTCATGATTGCATTTGGCGTAGCTGCATAATTTGAAAATGCATTTCGTGCAGCCCCTTTTCAACTCGCAAAATCATGCAATATTGTCAGGACTAACACTCTTGTCCACACTCTTTCTCCAGTCTCTTTCTCAATTTTATAGGCCAGTTTTTGATGGTTGAGAAGGAGCACGTCATTATATAATCTTATAGCAATGCAATCCTTCAAATTTCATGTTTAAACTCGACGTGGTGGTGGTGGTGGTGGTGGTGGTGGTGGTGGTGGTGGTGGTGGTGGTGGTGGTGGTGGTGGTGGTGGTGGTGGTGGTGGTGGTGTGGTGGTGGTGGTGTGGTGTGTGGTGGTGGTGGTGGTGGTGTGGTGGTGGTGGTGGTGGTGGTGGTGGTGGTGGTGGTGGTGGTGTGGTGGTGGTGGTGGTGGTGGTGGTGGTGGTGGTGGTGGTGGTGGTGGTGGTGGTGGTGGTGGTGGTGGTGGTGGTGGTGGTGGTGGTGGTGGTGGTGGTGGTGGTGGTGGTGGTGGTGGTGGTGGTGGTGGTGGTGGTGGTGGTGGTGGTGGTGGTGGTGGTGGTGGTGGTGGTGGTCTGTCACCCACTGCGTCGAAACTGCGTATGCAAATGACTACAAATAGGCATCACAACTTGTCTCGATTATGTGACTGAATAATGAAATTCACGCATAAAGTGGCTTTGGATGCACCACTTCCGGTAAACAGACGATTGGTTGCAGCAAAGTGCGGTTAGGCATGCTTATTGATACGATCCTGATACAGTCCTTGGCACTCGCTTCGGCATCCCTCCGTGAGTTCATTTAGTATTCAGTTTGTCTCCTACAATGACTTATGCTTCGACGGTTACCCACTGTGCGAAAAAGATGTTTATTCATCTCGCTTCATACGTCATCGTTAAGGTATCTGTCCAATTACGCAAAAAGTCTGTGCGCAGCATAAAACAAAGTCATCTCAGCATATAAATCCATTAATATTCGTAACTCATGCTTCTGTCTAGTAATGTTAGTATCATAAAAGGCGACTCCAGTTTATAAGTATTAAAAGAACTCTCGTACTTTTGTACCCGTAAACCGCATTTAAATAGTGATTTCGGTGTGGGAAAAGTAGGTGGAAGTTGAAGAAGTAACGTTGGGTGGGAGGACTGAATTGAAGATTTGATTTTGGATAGCCACCACCTGCACTTGGCAAAGAAGGCGCCATATCCTGTCATTACGCAATAGGTGTCCTACCGTCTTCAACTTGCACCCATTTTCACTTCATGTCCAGTGCTTTTGACCTGCAGCGTCTACTTCTATCAAAGCACGAAAAAAGGAGACAGAGGACCTCAGGTGTTGGAACATCGAAACGGTACCAACTTTGTGTACCTTCCTTAACATCGAGGATGCAGTTTTAATGCACTTAACTTCTGGTGTGACATTAAATGCCGGGGTGAAGCCAAATGGGTGCAGGCCCTTGCGACTGATTTACAAGCGACTCCAATTACGCAACCCACCGTCCACTTCCTTAGCCACTTTGAGGCTCCAAAGCACTTGCCTTTTTTTCCTTCAGGCATTACTCGCCGGCATTCAAAACATTTTGCTGTGTATCGTCAGAGTAGGTAAAATGCTTGAAGCCATTTCTTCTCTAATAAGGTCACACGTACTGGTTATTTAATGGATTGGAGAAAGCTTATCTGCATTGAGTGATTTGCATACTGCAGAATTGCATCCTATTTACCTTTTATTCTAAAAAACTATAAAATGTCTTTTTTTTGAAGATAAATAATGTGCATGTTGTGTTTAAAATAAAAAACGGATTTCGGTTTAGGTAGACGCCATTTTTGTTTCTTTTATAGACCATTTTACACTCTGTGTTGAGATTTTGCACAAATTTTGTAGCGTTTTTCTGTGGGTAATCAGAGACACTCATCAATTTGCTGCCTTCTTTGTTACGGCATCCACTTTAACTGCTCTGCCCATGACTGTTTTGATCCGAGAAAGTGGGATTACCTCAACAAATAGCTCCTTCGCTGCGCACATCTACCGCTTGAAATTGTCGACAGACTACTCATTTCATAAAATAAGTAGCATTACGTGGTGTAATTATGCGTCGCAGCTTGAGGTTATCTGAGAGCACTTGACAATGCCTAACTGATGAAATACATCAAAACTGACTAGATTTCGCGGTAATGAAATGGAGAAAACTTAGTAACAACCGCAATTACCAATGTCTGCACACAGATGGAATTGGTTTGCGTGAAGTAGGTGACCATCCCTGACCTTCAAGAAGTCAGCCAAAGTGCATGTCCGCTTGTTGCAGTCCTGTGGCCGCCATCAAAGATCTCCGCATTGAAGACACCTCCTATTTGTTTATTTTGCCTGTTTGTCCTCTTTGGGATGTCATGAGCGGTACACAACAGGTCAAAATTGTAATGCCACCATTCCACACAGAACCTTCGTGTCTTTTCTAATGTTGGTTACCATTACCACTACCCTCAAATTCTTGCTGTCAAACATTATTTTACTGATTTGGGCAAATATTTCTAGGTGTGTACTGCTGTTTAATTTGGGCGTGCTGTCTTCAAGCCAACTGGAACCAAATGTAGGTTTTGCTTTACACGTTTCGATGGTCCGCAAGGCTGTCGTGAGTCTACTTCGAAAATTCCCTTTGCGAACCACGCCACATGAACACAAAAAGCT
This sequence comes from Taenia hydatigena, assembly GCA_036345935.2. Classification (NCBI taxonomy): domain Eukaryota; kingdom Metazoa; phylum Platyhelminthes; class Cestoda; order Cyclophyllidea; family Taeniidae; genus Taenia; species Taenia hydatigena. Next base: position 4,238,208 of record JADWOT020000003.1, read on the forward strand.
AGCACCGACTAAATTGGATTCCTCTTTTGCTAGGAAAAGCCTTCTGTAGACTAATCAAACAATTTAAGGAGCGTTTCTTACTTTTAGGCATTTAGGCGCTCTTCTTTGGAGGTCAATAGATTTGCATTGGAAATAGCTTATCTAAGAGGGCAATTTGCTGACAGTCTAGATAACTGTAAAATGTACTTACTCATGACAAACAGCTCAACAAGAATAACAGCAAACATTTAGACCTTCAAGTGACAACTTCGCCTAGTCTGCCACGATACGATCAATTAGGAAGGCAAGACTTTCATTTTGGCTCGACAAGTAAAGCTGGCATCACTGAGATGCATGAGCTCTCATTCCAAAATATTTAAACAACCTCCAGGCATAGCTTCATACCACTTTAAATAAGATTTTGATAAATATTCGCTAAGTCATTCTGGATTTTGCATCAATGGAAATATTTGACAAGGAGAGGGCCTTTTTAAGTCATCATGTCTTGCCACACTTTGTCTTCATTTAATCAAAATTGTTGCATCGAATTAACCACCAATGATTAAAAGCAGTCGTGTCGTGAGGTGCTTCCCAGGACGCAAACAACTCATTTCAACAACATTCAGTCGTGTACTGCGATAAGGGTGTGCCAAATATCCTGATCAAAGGAGATCTACGTCAATCGCAACACCTATGCTATTCACTCCCACCCCAAAGTCGTCGTGTTCCTCCCTTGATCCAACCCAAAATAACGACCGATCTGGTAGGAGAATCAAAGCTGCAGGCGAAATTGGAATCAGGCATAGAGGCGGAAGGACCTGAGGAATATGCCAATTGCCTCCACAGCATCACATCGCATAGCCCTCACTCGTGTCACAGACAGTCATCAGAACTTTGAATGAGTATATTTAAACGGAGCCTGAAGTATAGTAGTCCACCAAGGTGTGGGTCTTCACCGTGTCATTCTAATCGTTGTGGATGCCAATAACGTTGTGCTTTTGCCTAATCGCGATCAAAGCACTGACCTTCCAGCGAAAGACAAGTGCATTTAAAGACAATGTGGAATCAAATGTTTAAGAGTTGTTGCTTCTAAATGCACGGCGAAAGCATTCTAACGATTTGAGATGGATTTCTAGGAAACTGGATCCCCTTATGTCAAAGAAACAGGTATCAAACTTGATGTACAGCATTTGCATGACCAGGAGTGGGTTGACTCACAAGCAGAGCATTAGGCAGTATGGGCAGCATTTACCAAATCAAAAGAGTTGGGGAAGCCTATTCGAAAGGTACACTGGGAATGAAATCATTTGGATGCATCGACTGGTAAAGCATAGTGCAACGCATAAAATTCCAACCAACTACTTTAGCGGGGAAGGGAATGAAATGAGAATGAGTATACACCTTCCAGACACGGATTTTAGATTGTTGTTACTCTTCCTGCCACTTTTACTTCACAAAACCTACCGTAGATATTTCTCTCTACACATCACCTCAGTTCGCGCTTGTCTATTTCGCTCTTTTGCTCCCTGGTCGTCAAGCTGGTGCTTGCAACATACTTCTTACTAGGTTCCCAACAAAGAACTTTGAACGAAAGCAGGTCTACGCCTTATCCTAATCGCAATTTGATGACAATGAAACCACGCTTAAACGCCACTCGGGCTTTAACCAAAAATGGAAGCGTAAACAAGCGCACCAGATGGCAAGAGTTTAGATTCTACGCAGCACCTACACTACTTCATTTCCGACCACATACACCCCTCATCTGCCACTCAGTGCTTTCAGCAATTCTTCAGCTTTTTACCACCACATCACCACCCTTGGTTCAGCACTGCTGTTTGCCTCTGAGACAATTAGTTGTGGATAATATGCATCTAGTAAAAAGGATACGCTAAATACCTGAGCACTTCACGCAAATAACTACACCATCAGTCATTCAATCAGTGACCTCATTAACCACTAAGTGTCGCCCTGACCACCTCAACCACCATCTGAGTCGTTACTTGCAGTGCGCAACACTTCCAACCGCCCAATGGGAATTAATCAAACGATGCAATGACTCAAAGCATTCCACGCACTACCGCAAATTGTAGCTATTTTTTTTGAGGGCGAGCAAACTCAATCAAATCTACTTTCCACTTGTCCGCGTCAATGCTGAAGACTTCGTTGCCAAACCACTACAAACATCTTGTTGACTTTTGGTATTGTATGCACGGGCTCTGAACGTGTCATAAAAGGACATTCCAGTTCACAACGACATGCTGTCTGGAGACCAATAGGGCTGGTCGTGTTGGTTTGCAAAAGCGTACCGAAAAATTCAATTTCCCACTTTCCTTAACTTCACACTTAGACTTGCTGCCACGCATTTGCTGTCGTGACATGAGCACTGAAAACGGCGTCTCTTATGATTAAAACATTTTCAGCGCATTCTTACCTAAATAAAAGCGCTGAAAATGAATAAGAGGTGCACGATCGCAACGTCGGGTACTGACAGCACCTTTCTAATTGCAATCGCGCCTGATTTTTTGTTAACAAGAAGGCAATGGCTGGAAACCCACACCGCAGAGAAGCTGACGGATGGACTAAATTTGGTTAAAACAAACGGAAATAAGGCTTTGAATGTAAAATTTACATAAATGTCAAAGTGAACGCTGGAATTTTGACTACAGGATGTAGACTTTTGAAATTAGTATTCCTTATGATTTGCTTGGTCTTAGGGGAACGAACTTGCTTTGCGTGACCGACTGTGGATTCAACAACTTCGTCATGCCTCTTTGAGAGAAGTGCATATAGAAAAGCATTTGCGGAACGATTTTGACATCCTTCGATTCCCAAATGTAGCATAAAGAGCACAGCATAGTTTTTCATTGACATTTTAACATAACTCTTGCTGCTACAAATAAGGCATATCAGAACAGACAGTAATTAACGCGTTAAACGTAACCTAAACAGACACATTTCCATTTCCACCTAACTTAAGCGTTCACATTTGCTGTCTGATGTCTCGGGCACGCAGCGAATCGCATCAGAAGGCAGCACAATATTTAAATACCTTAAAAACAGCCTCTCTATTTTACACTCTCCTCCCCTCTCAGTGCTAGCCGCTGTGCTCGTTCCCATTTCATGGTCTCGATTCGAGCACACTTCAACAGAACTCACGAGAAGAAGAGTGAAATTATTGCTCCAACAACAATATGGGTTTATGCAGTAAAGTGAGCTATGCCAACACCCAACTCTTCTCCCTTCAACTTTACTTGTCTCACCTCTTCATCCACCTGAAACTCATTTAGTGCTTGTTTGTTCATTGCACAATATCTGCAATCCAGCCTCCTTATGATTAAATCTTACAAGGGAAAATCGACTTGCAGAATGCGTGTGAGAAGATGTCCTATTTGTGGTGTTCAGTTGCGTGGAAATGGTCGTGAAATATCATGTGACGCATAGTAAGCACAATGAATCGAAACATTGCCCTACTCCACAATTCTGACAATTTGCGCTGAACTGAATTGTCATTTTACAGGTAAATTTGATCACATTTTAAGAGCAAGTACTTGGAAAAGAAATGTAACCATGTAACTCTTCCGTGCCCACTAGCTGAGTTAGGGCTGGCAATCTCTTCGGCGGACTCAAATCCCGAATCCCAATAAAGCTTCAACAGTTGCATAAATCTCATTCCTCTTCTCTGCAAATAACCAATTCTCTTGGCTGAGAAGCTTTGGGGCGAAGGACTAATCAGAAGTCCCTGAGAGCAGAGTTTGCGGATGCCAAATAATCTTCAAGAGTCGACTTTAACACGACCTGTCATTATTAGCATCGACACTACAACTCCTCATAACGAGTGATGAAATTAAACTAACGTAGACTAGCACAGATTTATTCACGAAGTTTGAAATCCCAAAATTGTTGGTCCATTAAACACTTACCTCTATTGAAGCGGAAACCCGGTGAAAGTGCAAAAGTGTCTTTTGCATGATTTTTTTGCATGTTATTGGTCTAGGAGCCAGAAGATCTGCTCAACTGCAGGAATTTCAATAAACATATTTTGCGTTTTGATGGCACAGAATGATGTGCTCATGCGGATGGAGTAAGTGCATTTGATGCAGAAGGAAGTGGTAAATCCAAGCAAAACCAAAGTTGAGATAATTTCTGGTAAACTATACACAATGCTTAAAAGTGTGTGCGATTTAAGTGGTGCATACGCCAATAAAATGGGAAAGTGCATGAGTGGTTACCTCCACCCATCTCCACTGTCCATGCGTGCACCAAAACTGTCACCCGCCACGGTGATTAGCACGGTCAGATGAATGAAGAGATCCACGTACGCTGCACATCACCTACAAAGATAGTAGTTTGCTACAGCTGCGCCCGTTCTGAAGACTGCGGAGGCAAGTTTGCTAATACATGACATGCCCTTCATTATGTCTTCGATGAGGCTATTCTGTAACTGAGATGAATCATTTGTCAGAGGCTGAGTGATGAACCTCTTATTCATGTAAATGATGACATGGTATTGTGAGGTCAGATGGCTGAGTTACTACTAGCCTTTAAATCACTACCATTTTACAGCGTGCTACCTTATGACCCTTTGCAGCTTAGAGTTATCTGGTTGACCAAGAGTCTGAAGTGTGCTGGTTGGCTGTTTTAATTGAAAACATTGCAAGAGCAAACGTATTATCAGCTTAGGTTCCACATTGCGGTTAGCTGTGATTAGGTTAGAAACTTGTGCTGTCAGCTTTGCCTTTGTCAACAGCTGAATGCCAAGATTGATGTGTTGCCTACGACTTGAGGACTGTCTCAAATCAACTCGCCTACATACGCACTTTAATGTCACGTGGCTGCTTAAAATCACCTATGCTTTTTAGCGCATCTCCATTCGCTTATGAAGAGCTCCCCCATATTTCGACTTTTTTAAACTTCTTTTCTTTACAACTCAGCGTATCAATTGTCCCTACTATCACTAATCTTTGCTCTGCTCGCAGCCGTATTTCTTAAATGCATGCTGCAATGCTGCCCCCTTTTTCTTATCTGGCACGCGCTGTTAGATTCCGGGAGCTGATATATAAGCTGGAACGTCTCTAGAAGAAGGAGAATTCTGATGAACCTGTCATTCTTTGCTGCTTGGTTCTGTGTGGTAGGTCGCGCCGCATGGATTTGGGATGTGCTGACCACAAGTGACATTTTAGTTGGCTCTAGTAGAAGTCGTGGTCAGGATGGTGAGGAAGGCAAATGTCCTTATCTAATTAAAAAGGGCAACAACATCGTTACGGCCAAGCGTGATCACTAAGTGTGACTACTCAGTGCTTGTGGAGGAGGGTGAGCTGTTATCAGTAAACTCATCTGTCACCAGTAATCAAATGACGAAGTAAGCTGCGTTCAAAGGGACGTTACTGAAGCACTTCTTACAAAGTGACGCAACTGCGTGAAAAGGACTTTTCGGTATACGTGAGAAGCTGATTTTATACTAGTCACTATATATGGTGAAGTGTATGATCCGATGACAAGAATGATTCCGTTGCAACGGTTGTCATGTGCCACATTTACGTCCTTGGCACCCTGACAAACGCTTCAAGGCTAGCTAGCTAGCCAGCTTCTTGCTGCCTCCGTTGACTTACCAATGCTACTGAGTAACCTGGAAAACTGCAACGAGATATGAGTGTCTGCATGGATTCAGTAAGAAAGAGTAATATGGAGCTTCGCAATTATATTAAGAATTGTATCATTGTATGCTGCAGATTAAAATAAAAATTTTAGCGCAAAATGTCCTTGCCTAATAAAGTTAAGATTAACGTGCACAAATAAAAATGAGTCAATGTTTGAACAAAGTTATCGCTCCTTCTTTCAAGGGCAATGGAAATGCTACTTGGCTATCCATGATGCCAATGAAAGGCATGCTAATATACAATAATTGAGCGCCAAATTCAAAGTCGCGTGCAGATCCATCCTGCTAATATACAATAATTGAGCGCCAAATTCAAAGTCGCGTGCAGATCCATCCTGCTAATATACAATAATTGAGCGCCAAATTCAAAGTATGTCGCGTGGAGATC